>JAWDJE010000004.1:238231941-238296941 GCA_035047345.1 Bradypodion ventrale
AGACAATAGGCAAACTCTATTTGGTAATTAGCATTCTATACTTAGCAAAAGCATGCTGTCCTTTTCAAAAAAATGTGGCAGGAGGAATGAGAAATAAATACATCAACTCCTCTCCAGACTTCCAAATTATTAAAGTCTGTCTTGGAATATTCACACAACCTTGCTATGAAGCAAGGGCAAATTCAACCCTTCATATTCAATAGTTTGTCATTAGTCCCAGAGGGACTTCTGTACGTATGCTGATGTGAAGTCAATCCATGTGCACTGATAACAGCATTCAAAAAATAAACATCTTTGTGGAAGGTTACAAGGGTATAGATATTGCTGGTAGAAAATTGATAAGAGATATGCAAAACATATTACAAGAGATAGGCTCAGTCCTGATGCCATCAGACACCAATTATTTTAGTTTAGTTTGTGAGGTATTTGTTGGTAGTGGGTTTTAATTTATTGTAGATATTTCTGTTATTGGTTTCTCGGCTTGTTCACCACCCAGAGTGGGATAATACCCAGTTGGGCAGCATAGAAGTCAAATAAATAAATAAATAAATAAAAGTTCAAATACAACATAATGTACCAACAAAAAAGATATGTAAGAGATACAGTAAAACCTTGGGTTATGGAATTAATCTGTCCTGGGACTTTTTCAGTAAAGTGGTTTTTCCATAGGAATGCATTAGAAAAAACTGTTCCCAATCTCACAAAAATATTTTTTTAAAAAATACTGAAAAGGTAGAAAACACAGTAAAAGGTAATGCAAGACAAAGCTAAGCACCTTCCTGCCACCCCCGGAACCACCGAAAATGCACCGGAAGCACCAAAATCACATGGGAAGTACCGAAATCTTGCGGGAAGTGCTGAAATCTCACTGAAATCTCATGAGAAGTGCTGAAATCTCACTGAAAACTCATGGAAAGTGCAAAAATCTCACAGAAAGTGGTGAAAACTCAGCAAAAACAGCAAAAAATACAGTGAAAACATATCACCCTCGCCCCCACCGTCACCGGAAGTGGCAGAAGTGGCCTCCAGCCTGCTCAGCTGTCTGAGGGGACATGGTTTGGCCCATGGATTGAAAAGGTTGGCCAACCATGGTATTGTCAATGGCCTCTTTCCCAAGCAAATATGTTCCTGCTCCTCCATGGCATCTCCCCAACTGCCCTCATCATCTGAACCAGTCAGCCATGCACCCAACCCCAACTACCTCCAATGGCCTGTGCTCTCTCTCTGTCTTGTCCCTTCCTCTCTGCCTTTATCCTTCACCCAGGTGGTTCTCATTATTTTGCTTTTCCTCCCAGTGCAGAGCATGCTGACTGGCCACAGCTTCTACCTAAGGCTTGGCAAAAAGTAATTCCAATGGGGGTGTGAGCTGTTAGCAGAAAGCCTGCCAAAATTCCAGAATGGCAATTACACTTATATCCTACCCCATAGAGCTTAGTGTACTCTCCAGAAAGTTCACAAGTTAATTTTGCCCCCAACATGCTGGGCAAGCATTTTACTAGCCTCGTTAGGATGGAAAGCTGAGTCAACTTTGATTCCTGGTCAGGATCGAACTCACAAGTTTTTGACTGAAGTACAGCAGTTTAACCACTGCACCACCAGGAAATGACTCCCTCACAATTTTACATTATTTTGAGGGATGAAATAATATAAAATCTTGAAATCCTGATGTGCCGCTACACAAGCAGAGAGCAAGTGTGTAATAGTCACTCATTTCCAAATGACAATTAAAGAATCACCACTGTGATTCTTGAGGGCACACATACATACTGGCTTAGTGTGCAGTCAATAATTCCTGTGAGGACTCTTTAGTTGACAGCTGCAGACAAGGGAATGTTATGTCATTTGTCTTCCATGTGCATAAAAAAGTCTCTGTGTTCAAAAATCTCCATTAAAAAGTTTTGCAGTTCATATTATGCAAGAAAATATATTGAAAATACATATTCATACACACTTACTGGTGTATGTATGCATATGTCCATAACCGTGTATGTGCATGCTTGCAGATTAAGAATACAATGGAGAATCAAGGAGGAGTAGATTTATCAGTAGGTTAAAAGTAAAGGTTGCCCTTGCTCGAAAGCCAGTTGTATCCGACTCTAGGGTTCAGTGCTCATCTCTGTTTCAAAACCGAAGAGCCAGCGCTGTCTGCTTCTGCAGACATTTCCATGGTCATGTGGCAGGCATGACTAGACACAGGAGTGCATGGAACACTGTTACCTTCCCACCAAATTGGTTCCTATTTATCTACTTGCAATTTTTTGCTTTCGAACTGCTAGGTTGGCAGGAGCTGGGAGTACTTGGGAATCAAACTGCTGACCTTCCACCTCCTAGTTAGCATCTTGTTGTTGTTCAGTCGCACAGTCGATTCCGACCCTTTGCGACCCCATGGACCATTTTCCTCCAGGCACCTCTATCCTCCACCATTCTCCTCAGTCCACCAAGCTCTGTACCCACTGTGTCCACAATACCATCTATCCATCTCGTCTTTGGACGCCCCCTTCTTCTCTTGCCCTCCACCTTTCCCAGCATCAAGGCCTTCTCAAGTGAGTCCTCCCTTCTCATTTGATGTCCAAAGTATTTTAGCTTCATCTTCACTATTTGTCCCTCCAATGAAGAGTCAGGATTGATTTCTTCCAGTATTGACCTATTTGTTCTTTTTGCTGTCCAAGGGACTCTCAGGACTCTCCTCCATCACCACATCTCAAAGGCATCTATTCTTCTGCGCTCAGCCTTCCCAATGGTCCAGCTCTCACACCCATACATTACCACTAGGAATACCATTGCTTTGACTATGCGAATTTTTGTTTTCAAGGTGATGTCTCTGCTTTTCACTATATTCCCCAGGTTTCTCATTGCTTGTCTCCCCATAATCAGTGGTCTTTTTATTTCATGGCTACAGTCACCATCTGCAGTGATCTTAGATCCCAGGAAAGTAAAATCTGTCACTGCTTCTACTTCTTCCCCATCTATTTTCCAGGGACTGATCGGACCTGTTGCCATTATCTTGGTTTTCTTGATATTGAGTCTCAAGCCAGCTTTTGCACTTTCCTCCTTCAATCCAATCAAGAGGTTCTTTAGGTCTTCCTCACTTTCTGCCATTAGGGTGGTATCGTCTGCATATCTCAAATTGTTGATGTTTCTCCCAGCAATTTTGATCCCATATTGTGATTCCTCCATCCCTGCATTGCGCATTATGTGCTCTGTGTATAGATTGAATAAGCAGGGTGATAAAATGCAGCCTTATCTTACTCCTTTTCCTATTCCAAACCACTCTGTCATTCCGTGTTCTGTCCTAATGGTTGCTTCTTGGTTAGTGTACAGATTTCTCATGAGGCATATGAGGTGTTCTGGTATTCCCATCTCTTTAATTACTTGCCACATTTTGTTGTGGTCCACACAGTCAAAAGCCTTGTTGTAGTCAATAAAACAAAAGTAGACTTGTTTCTGGTATTCTTTTGTTTTCTCCATGATCCAACGTATGTTGGCAATGTGGTCTCTAGTCCCCCTGCCTCTTCTGAAACTGGCCTGCACCTCTGGTAGTTCTCTCTCCACATGTTGTTGAAGTCTATCCTGTATTATCTTGAGCATCACCTTGCTGGCATATGGGATGAGCGTAATTTTTCGGTAATTTGAGCATTCTTTGGCATTGCCTTTGTTGGGGATTGGAACGTACACTGATCTTTTCCAATCCTGTGGCCACTGTTTTGTTTTCCAAATTTGCTGGCATATTGAATGCAGTAGTTTGATTCCATCATCTTTTAGGGCTTTGAAAAATTCAATTGGGATACCATCATTTCCACTAGCTTTATTGTTTGCGGTGCTTTTTAGGGCCTTTCTGACTTCACTCTCCAGAATTTCTGGTTCATGTTCAAATTTCTCATTATTGTTATTATCAGGAGTGTTGAGGTCCTTTTTGTAGAGTTCCTCTGTGTACTATTGCCATCTTTTTTTGACCTCTTCTGCTTCAGCTAACTCTTTTCCATCTTTGTCCCGTATCATGTTCATTTTTGCTTTAAATGTTCCCTTGATTTCCCCATTTTTTAAAAAAGATCTCTAGTCCTGCCTCTTTTGTTGTTTTCCTCCATTTCTTTGCACTGTTTGTTCAGGTATTTTTCCTTATCTCTCCTTGCTTTTCTTTGAAATTCTGTATTCAGGTGGTTGTATTTTTTCCTTTCTCCTTGGACTTTTGCATTCCTTCTTTCCTCTGCTATTTTAAGAGCCTCATCAGACAACCACTTTGCTTTCTTACGCTTCTTTTCTTTTGGTATGGTTTCTCTTGCTGTCTCCTGCATGATGTCCCGCGTCTCTGTCCATAATTCTTCTGGTTCTCTGTCTATCAGGTACAGGACATTAAATCTGTTCAGGACCTCCACCGTGTATTCTTTAGGGATGTTGTGTAGGTCATATCTGTCTGGTCTAATTGTTTCCCCCATTTTCTTTAGTCTAAGCCTGAATTTTGCGATCAGTAGGTTGTGATCTGAGCCACAATCTGCTCCAGGTCTTGTTTTTGCTGACTGAATGGAGGTTCTCCATCTTTGACTGCAGAGTATGTAATCAATCTGATTTCGATGCTGGCCATCTGGTGATGTCCATGTGTAAACTCGCCTCTTGTGTTGCTGGAAGAGGGTGTTTGCTATGACTAGTGCATTCTCTTGGCAGAACTCTATCAATATTTGCCCTGCTTCATTCTGTGTTCCAAGACCAAACTTGCCTGTTATTCCATTTACTTTTTGATTTCCTACTTTGGCATTCCAATCTCCTAAGATAATGTGGACATCATTTCTTGGTGTCTGTTCTATGAGGTGTTGCAGGTCCTCATAGAACTGGTCAGCTGTGGCTTCATCTGCACTAGTGGTTGGTGCATAGACTTGGATTACAGTGAAATTGAAAGGTTTGCCTTGGATTCTGACTGACATCATTCCATCATTTTTGATGTTGTATCCCATTACTGCTTTTCTCACTCTTTTGTTGACAATTATGGCTACTCCATTTTTTCTGAGGTTTTCTTGCCCACAGTAGTAGATATGATGGTTTCCAGAGCTGAATTCACCCATCCCTGTCCATTTTAGCTCACTGATGCCCAAGATGTCAATGCTTATTCTTTCCACCTCATTTTTTACCACTTCCAGTTTTCCTTGATTCATAGACCTCACATTCCATGTCCCTATGCAGTATTGTTCCCTGCAACACTGTATTTCTCCTCCACTTTCGTATCCCTCCCCCTTTTCAGATCTGCTGTGCTGAGCATCCCCTTGTTTTGCCTTTTGTTTTGGTCCATAGGGTTCTCTTGGCAAACTTTGTGTCATGCCTTGCTGGTCTCCATGCCAGTCTTTTCCCATCACACATGTTATCACAGTTTAAACAGTTTTAAAACAAAGTATTATCATGCACAATATCACAGTTTATCACATAGTATCAAAGTAAAAGTTGAACTAATTAAAGAAAGGGAAAGAAAGGAAGAAAGAAAAAGTCCACTATATTAAGTCTCTATGTAAGTCAGTTTCTTGTACAGTCATTATATCAGTTGCCATAAGCCATCTATGTTTAGTCAACTATATTATTTCAGTTCAATTACTTATCCTTTGCATGCACGCAGCAGCTCTTGCCTCCCTTTGGCTGCATGGAGTTGGTCAAAGGCGCCGGCTCGGGCCTCGCTGTGATGGTGGTTGTGGATGGTATCTCCTGGGGGTGGTCGGGGGTCTCCTGAGGTGTCCTTCTCTCTGGCCCCAGGTCTTTGGATGGGGAGGGAGGGGCAAAATCTTTTACTCATCTCCCCCTTGGACCTCTCTGAATGGCAAATGGGCAGTAGAGCTGGGCTTTCCTGATGCCTTTTCTTCCTCTCCAGCATCTTAGCCACATTTAAAAGTAACATGGGCTAAAAGGAGACTAAACAGTACAGTAATACCTCATACAAAGTCCGCTTCATACAACATCGAATTCATACAACATCGCCTAATTTTTTGAAAAAGTTACCTCATACAAAGTCGCTCGACTTTGTATGAGGCATTCAGTTTTTCCCAGGTTGCATTGTGCCTGGGCAGTATAAAAGACAGGACACATGCGTGCATTGCTCTTGTGGGTTTTGCACAAGGCAAAGAGTTGTTAGGAGTGGTTTTGTGCATGATTTTGGATTTTTTTGGATTTTTCATCAGAATTTTTAGAAGCATTCCTGGGATTTTTGCAGCATTCTTCAGGTTCTTGGACAATCAGGGTTGTTTGACATGTTTTTGTAATGTATTTAGCCTTTAGACAATGTTTTCTTAAAGTTCTGTCAGTTTCCTGTCTGTTTCCTTGACTTTGCCCTGAAGTCTGTGCTGTTACAGTAGAATGTATCTCTATGGAAATGACGTTGTACGAGGCATCGCGGCAAGGATTTGGACATTGTATGAGGCATCACAGCTAGGATTTTGCATGCCTCATACAAAGTCCAAATCTGTATAAAGTCCAAACTTGTGGAACCAAGTTTGGAAGTTGTATGAGGTATCACTGTATATCCTTATGCTGAAGAAACGAAATATTATGGTTGCAGGAGAAATTTTACAAGCACAAGGAAACAATACTGTTTCTTTCATAATATCTAGAGGTGATGTTCCTAAAAACATATGGAAAATATCATCCTTGAGGAACAATTTTTAGCGATAGATATCAGATTTTGGATGTGACACACAATTAAAGCTTTTCTAACAATACATTGGATAATCCTTAGTTCAAACAATAGAAATCTGTTGTTTCAGAAAACTAAATGGACATTATATTTTGCCTTAATATGCTATAAAACAAATGCCACCATCCCAGGGGAGACAAAAACAGATGAGTATTGTTATAGAGTATACACAGCAATTGTCACTCTGATATCACGGTTAATTTGTTGGGGAAAATGCTGCAAGAAACTCCCTTATGTAACATAAATACAAACAACACCTGAGCCTTCCTGGAGATTTTAAACAAAGTGTTCATAACCTCCAGGCAAAACAGAAGCAAACATTCATAGCAAGTTTCATATTTGAATAGCCTACTGTGTTTAAATTGCATGATTGTCAGAGACAAGATTGGTATGATTGCTAAAGAGATAAAATATTCAGATGTTTATATACAAGTAAAACAAAACTTCACAAACTTCTTCTTTCGTGTCCCAATCAAACCCTGGACTGCCAAAATGAAGCCTCTTTATTCACTTTTTCAATGCTCAAACCGAGTCTTCATCTGTGCATGTCTCTGGAAACAATCGGCAAAGCAGTAAATGAGCTGGATTCTGTGTCTCTCCACACATTCACACAGCATGTTGTTGTCTGCCAGCAGCCTCCCTCTTGAGCATGTTGGTCTTGCATTTAGGGAACCCAACCCTTCAGGGTCCTTCAAGGAAGTTGAGTTGCTCAGTTATATCCTCCTTTAATGTTATTTCTTGTCCAATGAGCTCCTTACTCCATCTTGTAATTTGTTTTTCATCTTGTGTACCCACATTCCTGGATCTGACCGGACAGACTTGAGGCTCATATCCATTCTGAGGGTCATTCTCTAGCTCAAAACTAAGGAACTTCACAAACGGCAACATCAGTATCCATTTCTGCCCAGCTTTTGTGCAAAGCAATGCATAGAAGATCCTTTACTACTTACCAAAGCATTGAGCAGGGAGTTGGACTCAATGGCCTAAAAGGCCCCTTCCAACTCAGTTATTCTATGATTCAAAGAGGAAGAGGAGGAGGAGAGCTTAAAATTATGAATGGGCATGTTGCATATGATTTCTTGGAACAATTTTTTTTCTTAAAGAATATAGCAAATGGTATCTTTTTCTAGGACAAGACTACTATACTGTATGTTTAGTGAAATGAAACTTGGAAAAAGTATTTTGCATTCTTCCCTGCATCTGGCTAAAATATGTATTATGATTGTGGATAGCATTTTTCTATAAATCAAAATTTGATTGTTATTGATTAGTATGTAACTATGAACATGCATAAAACCAACCAATTAAAACTTAGCAAATATTTCAGGTATTAGTTACTTTATGTCAGTAACCATGTGGTTGGATAGTCAATAGAGTGACTTTGAGGAACATAATTGGAAGGATTCCATCCACCATTCACATTTTGCTTCCTACAATGAGGGGGAAAGGAGGAAAAGGCATAGGGTAAACTACTTGATGCGAATCTCAAACCATTTCCATCAATATATTTGCAATTAAAATAGCTTAATATTTCCATTGTTTATATCTGATCTTTGGGATGGCAGCTATAGACAAGAGTCTGACTAGTGGAGCCCTCTATTATTTGTTAGAGATGGAAAAGAAATTTGCATTGATTGATTTTTTTTAAAGGCATCTAATTTATGGTCTACCGGGCAATTAAAGAAAGTATATGTGCCATGAGTAGCATATGTGTCCGTGCATGTGCCTGGGCTGTAAGATTTTTGTAAAATTGGGTGTGTTATCAACTGCTTTTAAAGATGCTTGCTCTAATTCAGTGGTTCTGGGTGCCCTACCAATACAGATTTGTTTATTGTTAGCTGCCTTAGTGCCATTTGTTGGAAGAGAGGTGGGCTAGAGGTCAAACATATAAATAAAAAAACTCATACTCTATTTGTGCTTAAAAGTGAGCATACATTAAGCAAAATGCATTAGAAAGTGTGAACATTATAAATTGTACACATAAAAATAGGCATGTACATTCACAAGAAAAGTAAAAAGAAACCCTCACAATCTAATGATAGCCTTGGTGGTGCAGTGCTTAAATTGATGTATTGCAACCAAAACTGCTGAGGTTGTGAGTTCGATCCTGACAGGTTGACTCAGCCTTCCATCGTTAAGAGGTCAGTCAAATGAGTACCCAGCATGTTGGAGGCAAAATGCTAATTACTTTGTGAACTGCCCAGAGAGTGCACTAAGTGTTATGGGAAAGTATATACAGTGATACCTCATACAATGTCCAAACTTGGTTCCACAAGTTTGGAATTTAGACGGATTTGGACTTTGTATGAGGCATGCAAAATCCTAGCCACAATGCCTCATACAACATCCAAATCCTTGCCGCAATGCCTCTTACAATGTCGTTTCCATAGAGATACACTGTACTGTAATAGCACAGACTTCAGGGCAAAGTCAAGGAAACAGACAGGAAACTGACAGAACTTTAAGAAATCATTGTCTAAAGGCAAAATACATTACAAAAACATGTCAAACAACCTTGATTTTAGGGGACAAACCATACAACAAGTTTTTAACTTTTGAAAACTTTATGAAGTGCAGGTTTAAAAATTAACATGTCCCATCATGCAGCACAGTGTTAATCTGCAGCCATGTGGCTGATCATCCATTTTGTACAAGCTCATGCAAAACCCACAAGAGCAATGCACGCATGCATCCTGCCTTTTGTACTGCCCTAATGCCTCATACAAAGTCGCAGCGACTTTGTATGAGGCAACTTTTTTCAAGGAATTAGGCGATTTTGTATGAATTCGATGTTGTATGAAGCGGACTTTGTATGAGGTATTACTGTAAGTGTAATTGCTATTGCTAATACTGTTTGAGTAAAGGGCAGGAGGAAAACATGGGTGATTCAGGGGAATACAGCAAAAGCAAGACCAAAAGATTTTCCGATTCCTCGTATCTATAAAATCTACAGCATAGCAGGACAGGAGTATAATGAGCCAATAATTTCTGTAGTAACAGATGGCACAGCCAGTAGAGTCAGCCAGTTGCCTCTTGTGATGGGTCAGGAAGTGTGGTAGATTAGGACCAGACCCCTGACCTCCACCTCCCCCATGCTGTCATCCTGGCTATGACTCTCATGATATAAACATGGTAGTGGATGTGTCTGGAGTATTTGTAAAGGTCTGCTTGTTTTCACCAGCTGGTAGCATGGTTGCTGGACCCACATGCTTAATATTGTAATGCTGCAGCAACCAATGTCGGGGTACACAGAAAAAGTCTCCTCCAAGATTGTGGTATTTTGAACCACAATTGGGCATAACCTGGTAATGGCAACCTTGTGTTGCCACCTAATTTTTCTCACACTGGGTCAGGCAAAAGGAACTGCGGAAATGAATTCACCAAACTTTTTGCTAGCTGCTGCTATACTGCTCCCTCCCCCCTATCTTTTCTCAGCAGTGTTTTTCACAGGGAAAAGATGGTAGTGAAACAACGGAGGAAGGAGACAGATGGAATTGTGAGAACACAAATGGTGGATTTGTCTGTTGAATCTGCTGTCACCCAGGCTGGTAGATCTGTGGCTTGGGTTGGTCATTAGCAACAACCACAGTCCCTGCTTTTTCACAAGATGTCTTAGAAGGAATGTTCACAAACGTGCTGGAAGAAAAAAGGTAGTACTACCTCATGGGAAGACTGTATTTTCCTTGTCTCCTTTGAGAACAGAGAAGAGAAAAAGTGTATTGTTCTGAGCCACACAACTAAATTCCTCCTTCTTTCTTGTTATTCTTCCCTTTCCCCCTTTCTTGCCAAAAACCACATTCTGTTGAAATATGTAGCAACCCGGCAGGTTATGCATGGACTAAATTGCTAATGCAGTTGCTGGTCATGTGATGCTCTTAGAAGAAGAGAAAAGACCTCTCCAGAAAAATTAGCCTGTTTATTTGCTTGTTCTACATCAGCTGATCAATAGGCTGTTTGCCATCTTGCCTTTTCAGGTGCTTGAGGTAAATTTTTGTCTTCTGACTTCTAGCGTCCAGCCTGTGGTGAATACATTCTGTGGAGCTCCCTCCTCGGCCATATAGTAGAGAGCAATAACATTGGAGTGCAGCCAGTAGAGAAAATAGATAAGCTTACACTTACCTTTCCTCATCATCATCATACTCCCCGCACTCCATAACATATTTCAAGTTTAGTTTAGTAGTTTTCTTGAGATGTATTTGTGATGACATTCTGTGGGTTGTGAGTGTGTTTTCCAGGTTTTAATTATTTCCAAATATCTACCATGTATTCACTTAATTTTGGGGTTGGATTGCCTTGTGACCATCTTCTTTGTATGGATTTTGAGTAGTATCATGTGCTGAATAGTTGGGGATGGGTGTGCATGTTTGCTTTGAATGCAGTTGACATTGCTTTTTGCTTAAATTGTGAAACCACTGAATCCATCACCTCGATTCCCCACTCCTCCATCTTCACTTTCTCTGTGTACGGTAGGTAGGAAGGAGTCTAAAGTTTGTGATTTATCAAGCCTAAATGTGTGCATTGTGACAACGGAGGATGAAAAGATAGGTGTTCCTTTCCAATCACATTGATGATTCTGGATCAATAATAATTACATAAAACAACCTTTAAGGGGCAGCCATTACTAGTATTTTCCCCACACTATCTATGAACTTTAGTTTACTTTTAATAGGCTATTAGGATTGTATATTTGTTTCAGCATAATAATGTATTATTCTTCAAATCCTTTTAAACCTTTGGAGAATGAAAAGCTATATCATTTCTAAAGCACATAAGTACTGAAACACTATGTTATTATACATTTTGAATGTGTTTTAGACCATGTATTTCATTAAGTTTCTGATAAGTGAACAGGAACACTGCCAATGACTAAGGGTGACATATGACTCCTAGTTAGTAAATAAGAAAATGGCAGTCATGAATGAACGTGTTTTTAAAAAATAACCACCACTACCAAGAAACCAACTGACTTGGTAAGTTCATTATTAAGACTTGTGATTTTTCATTTAAAGACCTTCTTTTATGTATGGTGCAGGAGAAGTAAAGGTGAAATGAAAGGGTTAGTTATCATCAAGATTTAACAGCAATTACTTTATAATTGGGTAAATGCTATACTTTGATACCAATTGTATCCTTTAATCAGTGTACTGTAATCCAGTCATTATAACTTTAAAGAAAGAGCACCTGGGGGCTCAAATTAAGATGTTAAGAGTTTGGTTTACGATGTGGTGGTTAAGCTGGTGCATTATATCTTTTGAAAGTGGTGGGCTGTTAAACTTAGTAGCTGGTGGCAAGTAGAAGTAATTTCTCTTCCCTGCTGTCAGAAAGTATGGTCTTAATCTGGCCCACTTTCTTTAAATGCAAATCTGACAGACTTGCAATGCTCGCTAGAGGATGTGATGTTTTCTAGGCTGACTTATCCCTAAGCATCTACTGACAAGATTTCAGGATGTAAGATTGGGTGCGGGGAGAGTACAGAAGTTCTCTTTTGGGTAATAAGATACTGTTACAGGAAATTGGGCTCACTGGGACTAAGCTAAAGGCAGCCAGCTCTAGATGCTGCATTGTTTCCTGTAAAGCATTTAACTCTCATTTGCAAACAACGCATGCCATGAGTTTCAGTTAAATGAATGCTAAACTACAGTACTTTGCAGTAAGAGTTTCACCCTTGTGTTTGAAACATTCTCATGGTACATCCTCTGTGTCGTATAAGCCTTAGTTTAGTTAAACCGGTTCAATAATATGACAGTTAGGACCTCTGAAGGATTTCTAGTCCCATTGACTGTGGGCTGACCATCCACTAAGATAGAAGATATACTGTATTTGCTTTTGTATTTGCATTTTGCCCTGGTACCAAGACAAGGTAGAACCTTCTTCTTCTTCTGCCATATGCGATCCGAATATTGGCAATCATCATGGCGATCAGCCATGAAGACTTCCTGAGAATATAATACAGTGGCCTTTCATCTGCCTTCCACATTGCAGAATGACACCCGTACAGGGTTGCCATACGTCATGGAAACCGGGAATTTCCCGGGTTGTAACTGCCCTGCCCAGTTCCATAAAAAACATTGAAAATTCCCAGTTTTCAAACCAAGGCGTGTGCTTGGTTTGAAGAAAAAAATCACGCCTTTTTCTTGCCACCTTAGAGTGATGCCTCTATTTAAGCACCAGTAGCCAGTGTCATTAGCAGCAGCCACGCAGTCACAGCAGCAGCAGCAGCTTGGTGGCCAAAGAGGAAAGAGATTGGGTTAACTTTTATGCAAACAGAATGCAAGCGGGGCGCCAAAATGGCCGCCGCGCCCTTTGCGGGCCCCCCCCCACAGGGCAGAGAATCCGGGTAGTTAGGGGCGTGGCCAGCTCCCTTATAAAAGGGATGGCCACGAGGCAGCCGAGCTGCCATTTTACCTCAGCGACGGAGCGGAGAAGTCTTTTCCCCTGTGTCTCCGTCGCTCTTTAGCCTACCGGGAAGCCCTTTTGGTAGCGATTCTGCCTTGCTGGCTTCCCTTCTTGCTTCGGTGGAGATGCCTTCGAAGAAGAAGGCAGCTTCGAGTGCAGCTCGCGCTGTTAGGAGGCGCAACCCAGGTCGGAGGACCGCGGTGCCGCCTCCTCAGCAGCCGCCTTTGCCGGCCCCTGCCGGGGCCAGCGGAATGGGGTCTATTGCCCCTTGGCCCGGAGTGGGCGATCAGAGTGCGGGCGCGGAAGGCGTTCCGGCCCGCGGCCCGCGAGCGGTGGACACCGCTCCTGCACCTGCCCACCCTGTTGGGCCTACTCCTCTTGGGTCGCAGCCTCTCCCTGGGCCCTCTAGCCTTGGGGGGTGGTGCGGCACCCTGCCTTGGCAGGTTTCTCCACCGACCCTGCCGGGCTTCGGTGCTGGCCAATGGCCATATTCGGGTCCTGGGGTACAGGGACCTGTACCTGCGCCGGGACCAGGCGGGCCGGCCGGCCCTTTGCCCCTGGTCAACGTGGACACCTTACTGGCCCGCATCGCGGCCCTGGAAACGTCATTGGCTCGGACCAGTCAGGCGGGCGCCCCCTTCGGGGTCCCTTTTGAGGCGCTGTCGGCAGGAGGACAACAGCCGGCAGGGAGGGTCGAGCTGCTGCAGGCGCGTGGCGCGGTTTCGGCCACTGCCTCGCAGCTCCCCAGCCAGCAGCCAGGTGCGGGTCAAGCCCCGGTGATGAGCTCTACGTCGGTCGTGAGCTCCGACGCCCCCAGTGGGCCGGAACCCCCGGTGGGGGCGGCCCGCGGGGGTGCAGCATGTGAGTATATGGTGCAAGCGAGTACATCCACACACATCCCCAATATAGGGGGGGCCTTTCAATGGCCTTGGCCTCGCGCGGGTGGTGCGGGGGCCACGCTGTCGGCAACCCACCCGGCGACGACGACTGCCACCTTGGGCACTGGGGTGGGTACTTGTTCTTACACTGCGGGGAATGTTCTGGGGGTGGCTGGGTTAGCTCAGGCCCCTTTTCCTAGGCCGGCTGTGCCTTTTTCGGCTTTGCCGACAGCGGGGTATTCCTTGCCATTGGGTGATCATTTGGCACAGACTACCAGAGAAAAGATATGGCGGGGGGGGTACGTAGATATCTTCTCACTCCTGAACAGAGAGCCCACCAAGGAGGAAAGGGAGGGACAGGATGAGAAGGACAAGGAGCAGGCACGCCGCCGTAAGCCGCCGCGTACCTGGGCCAACTGGCTCCCCGCTTATTTAATATACATGGCGGTGTATTTGAGGGCGCGGCCGGATTTAGCTATTCCCATGGTCCAATATTTGGACAACATATACAGGGCGATGGTTGATTTCCCGGGCCCCTCACGGTTAGCATATGATGAGGAATTCCGTATGAGGATTCCCCTCCACCCCGAGATGAGATGGGATGAGCCGTGCCAGAGGCTTTGGCTCTTGTATATGACGCCTACACGCCCTGCCCCAGGAGATAGATACCATTGCGGACATGCGGTCCAGCGAGCGGCTCCAGTGCAGGTTACTTGCCAGGCGGCGGGGCAGGGGGTTCCAGCCCGCCTGCTGTGCTGGACTTTCTCGTCCAATGGTTCCTGCAATAGAAAGAATTGCAGGTATAAGCATGAGTGTCCCACATGTTCGGGCCCCCACGCAGCCTCTGCCTGTCCCAGGCCTGGGGGGGCACGAGGCAGAGGGAGGGGTGGACAGTGGGCTGGCAAGACTGCCACGGATGGAGCTGGTTCTCCAAAAGGCCCCCTCCCCAATTAATGTGGACATGCTGGAGCGTTGGCTCGCATCGTACCCGAAGGGGGAGGATGGGGAGTATCTCCTTCAGGGTTTTAAGCAGGGATTCCGTATCCCTTTCATGGGTGATAGGTCCCCTCAGGATGCCCCCAACCTGTTATCCCTCAGAGGGAGGGAGGACGTGGCTGCGGCCAGCATTAAAAAAGAGTTAGATGCGGGCAGGGTCGCTGGACCTTTCCCTTCACCCCCGTTTCCCAATCTTAAGGTGTCGCCACTGGGCTTGGTCCCCAAAAAGTCCCTAGGTGAGTTTCGCCTTATTCATCATTTGTCCTACCCAGCCGGCCGATCGGTCAATGATGCTATTCCTGATGACCTCTGTTCAGTCAGGTATACATCGTTTGACCATGCGCTGCGCATGGTACGCTCGTGTGGCCCGGGTGCCTTGCTGGCCAAGTGTGACATTAAGTCGGCTTTTCGCCTCTTGCCAGTGCATCCGGGCGACTTTGAGTTGCTGGGTTTTAAATTTAAGGGTGAATATTATTTTGATAAGGCCATGCCTTTTGGCTGCTCCATATCATGCTCGGCATTCGAGCGTTTTAGTACCTTCCTAGAGTGGGCTTTCGTCCGCAGGTCAGGGTCCCGGTCTGTAGCCCATTACCTGGATGATTTTTTATTCGGGGGTGAACGGGGCTGGGACACGTGCACACGTCTCCTCAACACATTTCAGACGCTAATGGAGGAACTTGGTGTCCCTTTAGCGCCCGAAAAGACCGAGGGCCCATCTACCAAGCTAGTATTCCTGGGGGTTGAGATTGACACAGTAGTGCAGGCTTCTAGGTTGCCGGGTGATAAGGTGTCCAGGATAGTGGCCCTTATCTCGGAATTGCTGGCCAAGCGCAAGGCATCCCTGAGGGAACTGCAGGTTCTACATGGTCACCTCAATTTTGCTTGCAGGGTGGTCGCACCGGGCAGGGCTTTTGCCCGGCGCTTATGCGACGCCATGGCAGGGTTATCCAGGCCCCACCACAGAGTCAGGCTCACCCGGGGTATCAGGGCAGACATGTTTGTCTGGTTGCAATTCCTGAGGGAGTTCAATGGGGTCTCATTTTGGAGGTCTGACCTCCTGGCATCCCCCAATTTTCAGATCCAGTCTGATGCCTCAGGATCCCTGGGTTATGGGATGTACTTCAATGGGAAGTGGGCCTATGGTGGGTGGCCACCGGCATGGGCAGGCACAGGTCGCCTGCGGGATCTCACATACCTGGAATTTTTCCCTATTCTGGGGGCTTTGATGCTATGGGGCGAACAGTGGGCTAATTCGGTGGTGCATTTCTGGTGTGACAATGCTGCTGTTGTCCACATTGTCAATGCACAGACTTCCAAATCGCCCAGGGTTATGGAACTAGTGCGCCATTTTGTGCTGCGCTGCCTGCGCCTCAACGTCTTGTTCAGGGCCAGGCATGTCCCAGGGATTAATAATGATATTGTTGACGCTTTGTCCCGCCTGCAGATCTCCCGGTTCCGCGCCTTGGCCCCGGATGCGGAGGAATTTCCCTCGCCACTCCCGGACGAGATGTGGACTATTGGCAAGGAGAGGTGAACCGGGCGATTGGCCTGTCACTAGCGCCACGCACGCGTAAGGCGTACCAACAAGCATTCAATTCTTACAGGGCATTTTCTGCTCAATGTCACCTGCCAGAGACCTGGCCTATCCCGGTGGACCATGTTCTGCGGTTCATGGTTCACCTGCATGCACAGGGCCTCGCACCTCGCACCATAGCATCCAAGGTCTCGGCGTTGGCTTTTATGGCCAAACTGGGAGGTCATGTGGATACCACCTCTGACTTCCGTGTGAGACATGTTTTGGAGGGGTGGGTGCGCGAGCGCGGGCGTTGCCCGGACGACCGGCACCCTATTTCCCCAGGGGTTCTTACCCAGTTGGCCCGGGGCTGGCCAGGCCTCTGTTTTGATCATTATGAGGCAGCCCTTTTTCATGCAGCCACAACGGTGGCATTTTTTGGAGCGCTCCGCGTCAGCGAACTCGTGATGCTGTCTAAGGCGGATGCAAGTGGTAGGGCACTGGAACTCGAAGATGTCTATGTTGCCAAAGACTGGGCCCAGCTGAGGATACGCTCCTCTAAAACAGATCAGCATGGCGTAGGCAGTGGTGTAAGACTGCTACGGTGTTCTTTGGCAGACATCTGTCCGGTTGGTGCCCTACAGGAATTCCTGGCACTGCGTGGCATGCACCATGGCCCGTTTTTCTGTCACCAAGATGGGTCTCCCCTTACTAAATTTCAGTTTTGGAAGGTGACAGCCAGAGCCCTCACCAGGGTGGGCCTACCAGGTGCCCGTTATGGCACACATTCATTCCGTATTGGTGCAGCCTCTACAGCAGCTGCTTTTGGGTACTCTGGGGCTGACATACGCAGCATGGGGAGGTGGGGCTCGCAATGTTTTCAGTTTTATGTGCGCCCACTCCCGCCATGAGTACCAATCCAGTCACCTTACCGCCTTTTTTCTCAATTTTCTTACAGACCCTGGGTGTCGTATTACACCAGTGACAGTATGGCTGGTGGGCCACAGCTATGTGCACAGGGCAGCGCGTTACGCTGCGGCGACAGAGTGGGGACCCCGACTGGGACTGGGTGAACACGCCAGTCTCACATGGCATGGTAAGCCTGGGATGTTATGGCGGGAGCTGCGGCCTTTCCTTTTTTCTGGCCTGGGTGCTGACCCGCCTGACATTCTCATTATCCACCTGGGGGGCAATGATTTGGGCCAGGTCACCGGCTTATCGCTCAAGCATGCGATTTGCGAGGAACTCGCCTACTTGCATTATGTCTGGCCTGCCACAACCCTGGTTTGGTCGGACATTGTCCCGCGCCATTCTTACAGAGGGGGCGTTAACCTCCTGGCCCTTGACCGCGCTAGGCGCACGGTCAATAGGGCGGTGGCGCGGTTTCTTGCCGACAGGGCTTGGGGACGGGTCAGTCATCACCCCGATATTAGCCTGCAAAATTATGACTTGTACGCAGGGGATGGGGTCCACCTGTCGCGAGGAGGTATGGACCTCCTGTTGGGTGATTGGCGAGCAGGCCTGTTGACCGAGCTGACGGTCTGGGGGGGGGGGGGGGCGTCAGGTCTTCTTTGAAGCCCCTCCGTGTGGCGGGTAGCACTGGTAAGGTAAACAGTATGACCCACAAGTATCCGGCAGGTTCGCAATTGACTGGACAACACTAGACAGGAATAAATTAGTTAAACGTTGTCCGGTCAACGACGAACCAGGCGATGGGGTGATGACGATTGCTAACCAGCATGCATCACCCCTGTGATTTCACGGATACGCGTCAGAGGGTGGGGTCATGAGTTAGTTATTGACTACGGTCAACAATTTGTTTGTTGTCAACAAACAAATTGATACAAATTGATACATTGTAACCAATTGCCGTTGGCAATTTTGGGGTGGTACCTTACCAGTGTTACTTCGGCCTGCTTGCCTTAAGAATTATGATTGGTCGTTTTACCAATACAAATTTATAATTCGGACTAGGGCATTGAATCAATAAATGTGGCCCGGTGCTGTTATCCACTTTCAATGTTGTCTGTGTCCGTTATTGGGGGGGTGCGCCTGCAAAGTTAATGTCAAAATAGGAGTTAGTCTTTAAGGTGCCACAACACTTTGGTGTCTTGGAATGCCTGTTGCCACATGTCCATGCAAACATATGCAGATGCAGAGAGCACTGGCTCTTCAGATTTGAAACAGAGATGAGCACTGAACCCTACAGTTGGATATGACTGGATTTTGAACAAGGGAAACCTTTACTTCTGTCCCAGTTTTGTGGGAGAGAATTATGGATACCTTATACTCATACCACTGATCCAGTTCCGCAAGTCACTTTCCTGAGCCCTTTTGGCATGCAAAGTCCTCATCAGCCCCAGGCCAGGATTGATGAAGCTGCTGTCCTCCATTAATATGGATTCAAGTGGGATTTAATCCACGGGGACCATCACCCTTCCCTGTGAACATTTGCACCTAAGGCTATTAGTCCTCAGGGTTGTCAGGTTAGTCAACCACCACCTGACACTCAGCATTGAGTCACTTGCAGTATGGTCTATTCAATTACCATTGCAAGATAACCTAGCCAGACTGTCAGGTAGAACCTTACCCAACACATTTTATGGACCTGTGTTGCAAGATAAAGGCAAAAAAAACAACAACTTTGCAATCAAAACTCCACTACAATTAAGATTTCTTGTGAGCGTGGCCTTCTTGAGGAGAAATTTTGTACATACCAGTAGCTCAGCCCTGAATGGGACTCTAGATGCTCATGATTAAAAACCTAAAAAATGGATAAGAAATGCTGCTATAACCACTGTCTGTATACTTTCCTAATTGGAGGAAGGCTGTTGGATCCTCCAGATTTTTTCTTTCTCTTTTTGTTTTTATTACTCCCATTAGCTCTACCTAAACACAGCCATTTATGTGGAATTTTGGGAATCTCCAATCCAGTCTAAAAACAACTGAAGGGCTACAGTTGTTCATGAATACTTTAACCCAATTAATCAATTTCTTTAACTCCTGCTATGTTAGACTGCCTTTATATTGAAACTAATGGCTTTATCTTTGGACATTGTTATCTTAGACCAGGAGTTCCCAACCTTTTTAAGCCGGGGGCCGGGTCACGCTCCCTCAGACAGTTTTGGGGAGCAGACAACCATTTTGCTCTTCCTCTACCACATGGCACTTCTGGGTGTGGTGGAGGAGCCCCCCCCCCCCACACACATAAAATGGAACCATGGGCCACATCTGACCCATAGTCCACAGGTTGAGAATCCCTGTCTTAGACATTACACTGCCTGGTCTTTATTTCTGAGATCTTCCTTGGCTTTTGCCTGAAACAGTACAGAACAGAAGATATGATATAATGACAGGTCTCTGCTCCATAATGGTGTTCCCTACATTAGTAATGAAAGTGTTAGCCAATGTTAAAGCTTCAGATTAACTTTTATTCTAATCCTGTTTAAACATGGTGCCAAGATTGTGACTGAATTTGTCCATTCATACATCTGGAACTAGTTTGCCAAGATGCCTGAATTCACATATTGTATCAATGTTTGAGCAGACAGGAGAGGTGTGAATACAAGCTCTGCTAGAGGCTCCATGTGAATGATTTCATGAGTTTGAGACACCCCCCTCCCCTTCAGTAACCAACTTGCATGTCTGGACTTGTTCTCTCCAGTGTGATACAGGTTTACAGCAAAGAAAGAGTAGATAGAAATGGAGCTGGAAAATGCCTGGGCGTTTTTAATGGTTATTCCAGAATCCTATTCCATTGCTATAGTGAGATTCTGGGATATCTGTAGTCCAAAAACTCAACCGAACTGAAAATATTTCCCATGGGCAGATGAGACTCTGAAAACTGTCTCCTTTCCTAGCAGGAACCACTCCCTCAGGAACCACTCAGATAATATTTCTCCAGCTGATAAAGAACATGTGACTCACTAGGCAAAATCCTGCTTCTTAACTTTGCACCCAACATAAACCAAGTTAGGTGCTGGAAGCATTTAATTTAAACTAATTAGAAGTTTCTTGTAACCCCATGTTAAAGTCCAAGGCTCCCTTTGGTGGGAAATCTTTGGGAAGCCTTAGGAAGGGGAAACATTTATAAGACATGGGATTGCTGCCACTAGGTTTGGGACTGCTGCTGTCAATCTGGCAGTGATTTATGACATTTAAAGTCTCCCTCCCATATCCCAAGGTTCTTAAAAGAGCCTTGGGGAGTCTTTGGACCTGAAAAATAGGGGAATAAGCTAGTTTTAATCAGCACAAACTAATTTTTTTGTTGCCCAGTTGGGGTTATGGCAGGCACAATGTTGCAAAACAGGATATATATTTTCCAGGTGAAAGTAACTGGAAGTAAGGTAAAGGTAAAGGTCACCCTTGCTCAAAAGCTAGTTGCATCCAACTCTAGGGTTCAGTGCTCATCTCTGTTTATAGCCAAAGAACCAGCGCTGTCTGCATTTGCAGATGTTTCCATGGACATGTGGCAGGCATGCCTCAACCCTGGAGTACATGGAATGCTGTTTACCTTCCTACCGATGTGGTACCTGTTTACCTAATTGCTTTCAAACTGCTAAGTTGGCAGGTCTGGGACAGAGACAGGAGTGTGAGCATGCAGTACTCAGGTATTGAACTCTGACCTTCCAGTCTTCAAGTTCAGCATCTTAACCACTTGAGGCACTGCAGTCCTATAGTTGGAAGTAGGGAGTGGAAAATCAGCAATAGAAGAGCAGTTTTACAAAGACACTTCTGGCTTCTTACTCTTACACAGGAAGCTGAATCTCAATGCAATGTCCTTGTATCTTTAATTTTTGTGGATAGAAGAGCATTTCAACAGGTAAAGATGCTATGACAAGTTTGCCTTGTTGAAATTGCTCCTTCTACATAACTATTAAAAGTTCTGCTGTTTTTTAAAAAAGGATCTGTGTCTTTTTTTAAAAAAAACATAAACAAATTAATCTGCCTTATTCTGACTGTTGCTTTATAATGGATGCAGTGTCAGGGAATTCTTCTTCTTCCGTGTCTAGGCCAGAAACTGCAAAAATGAAGCCACATTTTGGTGAGTTAATTCTGCCGTTCCTTTCGCCTGACCCTGTGTGAGAAAGATTAGTCGGCAATACAAGGTTTCCATTACCAGGGTACACCTGATTATTGTTCAGAGATACCACATTCTTCAAGGAGGCTCTTTCTGTGTACCCCAGCAGGGAGTTCTGACATATATATGAACCCCATATTCTAGCTTTTGGTTTTCAAAATTTTTGATTGCAAATAAAATTGCTATGACACATAAATGCTAGCTGATAGTTGCAAATACTAAAAGATAAAGAAAAATAAATCACACAACTGTCCCCCCCCCCAATCCATTATTTTGGCACATGACTTAGGAGTGGGCAGTTGAAAATGAAACATATGTATTTCAGTGATTATGGGGAAAAAATGCAACGCAGCATTGAGTGTTAAAATAATGTCTCCCTGAACCTTTTACCATAATTTTAATAAAGGCTAAATGCTATATTAAAATTATCTTTCTGGCAACCAAAACTAAATGGGAGGGTCTTCTATTATCCAGAGTGATAGATGTGAATACGCATTTTTAAAGTAACTTCCATGACAACAAAAATCAGCTAAAACTAATTATGTGATGGCTCAAATCTGATAAAATGTGACATTTAACTGACTATCTACACTATTTCATCTGAGAATTGACTAGTTTATTATAGTACAGGATATGTTTACTGCCCTAATGAGGCTGACTACTCCCAAAGCCTACTTTAATTTTGATTCTGTAGTGCAAAATATGTATTGACCCAATATCCCAAGTGTTTTTTCCCAGTTATTTGCTAATGAAAGTTCTTGCCTGTCTTGATTAGATCTTGCCATTTAAGATAACCTTCTTTCAGTCACAACAGCAATGGCATGTTGACATCACATTCCTGTATCACCTCGTGGCTTCCTTTTGTTGGTAAAATTGCAACATGTTCAAGTGGTGCTAGCTTTTTACCTCCTTGAAAGAGGCAATTTCTTTGCTTGAGTTACTGAGGTGTGGCATTAGCTAAGTGATAGGAAGAAAATTATAGAATTACAGAATAAATGAGCTGGAAGTGGCCAGTGATAGTGAACCTTTTAGAGACCTAGTGCCCAAACGGAGTGGCAGAGCAAAACTCTATGCTGAGGGTAGGAAGGAAGCATTCCCATTAGGCTGCTGGGCAGAGTGGTGGGGCGAACACTGTGCTGGGGGTAGAGAGGAAGCGTTCCCATTAGGCTGCTGGACAGAGAGGCAGGGCAAACTGTGTGCTGAGGCAGTGTGCTTCTGGCACATGTGCCATAGGATTGCCACCTCTGTCTTAGGTCATCGAGTCCAAACCCCTGCTCAATGCAGTAATCCAAATAAAAGTAGATCTGACAGATGGTTTTACAACTCTCTCTTGAATGCTTCCAGTGTTGGAGCACTCACCACCTCTAGAGGTAGTTGGTTCTATTTTCTTATCATTAAGGAGATTTTCTCAATATTCAGCCTATAGCTAACTTCATGTAGTTTCAGCCCATTATTACATGTCCTGTACTCTGGGTTGTTTGGGAACCGAACTTATCTTTCCCTCTTTATGATTATCTTTCACGTATTGGAAGAGTACTATCATATTCCCACTCAATCTCTTTTTGTCAAGGTTAAACATGCCCAGTTCCTTTAGTCTTTCCTCCTCCTCCTTGGTTTCTAGTCCTCTGATCATCCTTGTCACCCTTCTCTGTCCCCTGCTCAGGTTTGTTGCCATCTTTCTTAAAGATGTGGTATTACTATTGCTGAATAGAGGGTGACTGGTACCTCATTGATTTTGGAGAGTATACTTCTGTTAATGCAGCTTAAAACAGCATTGGCCCTTTTTTGCAGCCATATCACACTGTTAATTAATACTTAGCCTGCGATTTACAACAATTCCAAGATCTTTCTTGCTTGTAGTATTTCTGAGCCACATATCTCCCATCTTGTTACTGTGCATCTGTTTTTTCACTATGTGTAAAACTTAGTAAAGGTAAAGGTTTCCCTTGCTCGAAAGCCAGTCGTATCCGACTCTAGGGTGCAGTGCTCATCTCTGTTTCTAAGCCGAAGAGCCAGCGTTGTCTGCTTCTGCAGACGTTTTCGTGGTCATGTGGCAGGCATGACTAGACACCGGAGCGCACGGAACGCTGTTACCTTCCCACCGAAGTGGTCCCTATTTATCCACTTGCAATTTCTTGCTTTCGAAGGTTTCAGCCCAGTGTTCAATCCTATCAAGATCTCTCGAATTCTACTCCTGTCTTCAAAGATATTAGCTATTCCACCCAGTATTCTGTCATTTGCAAATGTGATAAGTGTTCCCTGCACTCCCTCATCCAAGTCATTTATGAAAATGATGATGAACGCAAGGCTTGGGACTGAACCTCATGATACTCTACTTGCTAACCCATCCCAGCATGTACTCAGAGTAGAGGAAGTTACATGCATTGGCTGAGGAAGCACAGGGTCTGAACTCCACTGGGAACCATTGACCTAGAAAGACTAAGATTCCCAAGACTTTGGTCCTCAACCCCATTAAAGAGCCATGCTCATATCCAAAAACCTCACATACATTAAAGCCACAGCAAATATGCATGGAAGGTGCTACTCAGGCCAGAAAGGTTAACTGAGGCTTGGTGAAAACCAAGGTCCTCTTGAAACACATAAACTGCCTGCTGGGCTCTGTCCAGGGTTCTGAAATACTCACTATTGATTTCCCTCACCCACATCCCAAGACTCCTAAACTTACAACTGAGTTGCACTGTCCTGTGGACTGAACTGAGAATCCGATGATACAAATGTTCAACTTAAACTGGCTTAAGTAAGGCATGGAGATGTGAAAACAGAATGTTTTGCAATACCAACATTGATTTGCTGATTTCAAATGCTACTGTTTCCAGTTTCCAACAGTGGAAAAGGGACCTTTTCCTGTGCAGCTGTCTTGCCTTATGCAGTCATGTAGCATTATTCCCAGATGATACCTGGAGGGGATACTCATGGCTGCCAACTGGCAAACATCCAACTTCTCCCAAATAGTTGAATCTCCCTCCATTGCTGAAAATATTGAAATGATATCAATGAATAATATAGTGAAACAGAATGGGAAATAAAACAAAGGCATAGGAGCACCACGTTGTTACATTGCTACATTATATCAGAAAAGCAATATGATATGTGCTATCCTTTTAATAAACAAACACAACTTATCAAAATACAGCACAGTCATAGCTATGGAAGCTTCACTATTAATCAAATACCACCAAGAAGAGATTTGGAGTGTGTATTGCTGTTGATTTGTGTCAGGTAGTCACAGTAGTAACAGACTCTGTTATACTCTACTTTCTTGGTCCCAGAAAGCCAAAGCAGTTGGTCAGAAGCAAGTACAAATAGGCATAATCCTTTAAGGTTATGTATTGCCCATTATGATATTAGGATTCAGGGGCAAACTGCTTAAGAATAGGGTGAATTATTGCCTATACTGAGAGAAAGATAAATCAACCATGGGAGTGTTGTCCTCCCACTATTCCCATGACATTAGGACCCATCATCATACAGTACACTTCCCTTCATTGAAGTCTCAATGGGAATAGGAAAACAGTACTGTGGACCAGAATTATCTGTTACTTAGACAACACTGACAGCAGTGGGCTACTGTATTGTCTGCTTGAATACAGTAGGTCATTTTATTTTCTTAAGGTTAAACAAATTCAGAGGGTGCTTATTAATGGCTCCTTCTCAAGCTGGGCTAAAAACAACAGAATGAAATTTTACAGGAATAAGAGCAAACTCCTATATTTGGGGGTGGGGGAACTGAAGATGGAGGATATTTGTCTCAGTAATACTATGAGTGAGAGCCTTCTTGGAATTGTGGTAGATCATAAGCTGAATTTGAGTCAGCAGTGCAATGTGGCTGGGGGGAAGGCAAATATTATTTTAGGCTGCATAAACAGAACTCTAGTCTACAAACCCCATGAGGTACTAAACCCCCTCTATTTGGTACTAGTTAGGACTAGCTTAGTGGTTAAGATGCTAAGCTTGATAACCAAAAGGTCGGCAGGTCAGCAGTTCAAGACCTGAGTGCTGCACAACTAAATGAGCTCCTGTCTGTCCCAGCTCCTGCCAACCTAGCTGTTAAAAAGCAAGCAATTGCAAGTAGATAAATAGACACCACTTTGGTGAGAAAGTTGACAATGTTTCATGTACTCTAGTCATGCCTTCCACATGACCATGGAAACATTGCAGATGCAGACAGCACTGGCTCTTTGGCTGTAAATGGAGATGATCACTGACCCCTAGAGTTGGATATGACTGGCTTTCAAGCAAGGGAAACTTTTACCTTTACCTAGACCCCATCTAGAGGAGTTCAGTTCTGTACACTACACTTTAAGAAGGATGCCAACAAACTGAAACTGATGCCAAGTCCAGAGGAGAAGGGCTGGAAACCAAGACCTATGAGAAGTAGACATAGTACGCTAGATGAGCCATGAGAAAGTGAAACTGGAGGGGTTGGGGGGATGTGATAACATTAATCAAATACTTGAAAGATAGTCATAAAGAGGAGGGGCAGGGTCTGTACTCAATCATGCCAGAGTACAAGACATGCAAATAGTGGGCAGAAGTTACAATAATCCAATATCATGGGAGAAAATTAATTGTTAGAGCAGTAGGACAGTGGAACCAATTATTTCAGGAAGTGGTGTGTGCTTCAATGCTGGGAGCACTGAAGAGAAAATTGAACAACTCTCTGTTATATCTACTTGGATTTTGATTTCTGCATTGAGCAGGAGGTCGTATTTGTTGGCCTCATAGGCCCCTTCCAACTCATTTATTCTTTGATTATATGCTGCTGGTAGTTTTTGGTGTCATAATATACCAACCTCTGTTGCTTACCCTGTAAGAGATATCTTTATCAAAAAATTGTGGGACATTTCTGCTCAACCTAATGTATTCTCTATCCATCATCACTTTACCTTTCTTTTCTACTTTTCTCAGTCATTTCTTGGCATTTCTTACTTGTAGAAGAAAGAATCAAATTGTACTGAACCAAATAAAGTATGTTATGTTTCTAAAACTCTGTTCAAATGCCAATGGAGATTCAATTTTAGGGACAATGGAATTCTCTCCTTCTCTCTCAAACACTGATTTTTAATCAACAATATATTCACCCAATATTTGGGAGTAGTTTAAAATATGCTTCACCAAGTTATGCGTATTTTCCTTAAAATTCTTTAATTGAGTGTTCCAAGTTTTGCTGAACAATGTATATTTGTACCTAGTGAGTGTATAGCTACCTATAGATAATGTTTATTTTCATCCCCAAGGTTTGTTACCAACAAAATGCTTATATTAAACCACCATTTAGAACAGAAGAGGATGTTTATTTAATAAGCCATAGCATATGTCATGTTCTTCTGCTGTAACAAAATGGAATCTCTGAGTCATAGTAAAAAAGAGCTCGGTAGAGCAATTTTATTCAATTATATTTTCTTCCTGGGCTTTCTTTACTCTCCCCGTTTGCTTTCAGGGGCATAATAAGAAGAGAAAAGTGAAAAAACAAAGGAGGAACTTGTATGTGTTTGTGTGTACTTTCCTGTGTGAAAATAACATTTAAGCTACTCATCTTGGATATGCTGAAAGGACAATGAAACTAATTTGAGGTCTTTCAGCAGGTGGAATGGCAAGAGTGGCACTATTATCTATAGCTGAATAGATGACAGTTGAGTTATTAAAAGGTATGCGTACATTTAGGTCAGGGGTTCTCAACCTATGACCTGTGAGCCGGATGTAGCCCATGACACCATTTCATGTGGGCCCCAACTGCCTCTGCCACACCTGGAAGTGTCATGTGTGGCAGGCAGGGGAAAATGGCCATTTGGCCCCCAAAGCTGTCTGAGGGAGCATGACCCGGCCCTTGGCTTAAAAAGGTTGAGAACCCCTGATGTAGATGTTGAGAAACATAGGCAATGAAACATAATTTTGTGGAACAGCAGGACAAAGAGTAAAAAAAGAGTATCAATGTCCCAGGATCACCTCCTAGGACTACACCAAGGTAACAACAGGAACCATTTACTATATAAGCCCATCTCTGTAAGCTGATTCCGAAGAACCTGTATATCATAGGCGACAGCTAGAAATTGATACATCAGTTCAGCTTACTGATAAGAAAAACAAATGTTAGTCTGAGTTCCAAAACTAGACTAAAAACCAAGAATCGGTCTAAATAATCATATCATTCATGAAAATCTGGACCTGAGAGGCTGCCTCCTACTTAGGAAAAACTTACCAAGATGAAGCACCTAGTTGACAAATGGTAATTGTTAACATCACCTGGAGGTTAAAATTCAATATTCTCTCCACAAATGAATCCATTTGGGAATAAAAAGACATTTTAGATCTGACTGCATGCCATCAACCATGGAAAACATTTCCATGAACCTCTTGGAAAGCATCTATGTCTTTTGCAACAAAATTAGCATAGACTTCAATGGCACCCTAAAGACTAGCAAATTTTGTTAATCCTACAATTTGAGAATCCAAAAAACGTTATGCCAAAAACATCTTTGTCATTAGGTGCTACAAGACCTTGATGAAATACTGGTAAATAATATTGTCAGAGCTAGACAATATGTATGATATGGGATAGGAGCCAAAGTGATGTTATGTTTCCTAGGCACTTATCCCTCTCGGTTTTAAAGAAATTAACAAAAACTGAATTATTTAAAACTGTTTTTTATTAGTAATTTCTACCCAAGATATTCAAAATTGTTTTAGTGTGTTTAATTTTATTTAAGGACAGGTTTCAACTAGTAACAGAGTTTACCCTATTTGCTGGCATGTAAGACCCACCTCCCCCCTTAAAATACACTAGGAAAATGGAGTGTGTCTTGTACTGTGGCCTATAGTGGGCTATTTTGGTAATAACAGGAGTGCATCTTATACACCAATGCATCTTATACACCGACAAATATGGTATTTATTTTATGATATTCATCAGATTGCTTTTTGTGGTATTATATTTTAGGATTTAGGATGTTGTGAACCATTGAGAGAGTGGTTGCATTATGTGTGGTATAAAAGCTGGAAAAAGAAAACATGAAACAAACAAATAAACAAGTCAGTTTAGAAACCAGCTGATGCAAAATACTGCAGCTAGACTATTAACCAGGGCTATTTATAGAGAACATATAATTCCTCTGTTAGAGTAAATTTGCTAGCTGGTCCATTTCTGAGCCCAATTCAAAGTCTTGGTTATCTTAATATATAAAACCAAGGTGTTGTTGGGTGAGATGCATATGTGACCCTTAAGCTGTTTCAGTGTGGGGTACCAGCAGCCCACCGCGGGTTCTTTCATCCCAAAAAGGGACCGCAAAGGGGGTACCCCCAGCCACCAGGGAGCCTGGCGGGGAAGGCAAGTCTACGTGTGCGCGACATGCATGCACAACCCGGAAGAGCCCTCCCCAGTGAGGCCAGAAAGGACGGAGGGGACTGTGCATGTGCCACAGTCCCTGTCTGCCAACCAACCTGCGCCCGTGTTTTAGCTGGCCACCACAGGTGAGGCGAGCATTGTGGGGGGCCCTCCACACAGCCCAGCCCAGTGGTAACCCACATCTCCCACCAGCATCGCCTGCGTCTCCTGGCAGCGGCCGGCACTTCCGGAAGCAGTCCGCTACCTGAAGACACAAGCCACACTGCCAGGAGACGTGGGTTACCGCCTGGCTTGGTTGTGCGAAGGATGCCCCACAGGTGAGGCGAGCGCCATGGGGGGGGGCAAGGTGGGGTGCATGAGGCCTCCATGCAGCCCAGCCTGGCAGTAACCCAGTCTCCCGGCAGCATGGCCTAATCTCCAGGCAACAGCTGGAGCTTCCAGAAGCAGGCCGTAGCCTGGAGATGCAGGCCAGGATGTGTGTGTGTGTGTGTGTGTGTGTGTGTGTGTGTGTGTGTGTGTGTGTGTGTGTGTGTGTGTGTGTGTGTGTGTGTGAGAGAGAGAGAGAGAGAGAGAGAGAGAGAGAGAGAGAGAGAGAATCTGAGAGTGGGAGAGAGAGCAGAGTCACAGTATGCCACTGCTCTGTGTGTGTGTGCCCCAAGGAGGAATAGAGAGAGATTGTGTGTGTGTGTGTGTGTGTGTGTGTGTGTGTGTGTGTGTGTGTGTGAGAGAGAGAGAAAGAGAGAGAGAAAGAGAGAGAGAGAGAGCATGGTTGTGTGTGTGGGAGAGGGTGCGTGGATGTGTGTGGATGTGGTGGGTGTGGGTTGTGTGTTGAGGGTGTGTGCTGTATGCTGTGTGTGTGTTGTGTGTGTGTGTGGAGTATTATGTGGGTGTGCCGTGGGTGGGTGGGTGTTGTGTAATGTGTGTGTGTTGTGTAATTTGTGTTATGTCGTGTGTGATGTGTCTGGGTGAAACCTATGCCCTGGATTGGGTCCCTCACCCTGGCAATGCCAGGTACCTTTGCTCTGACTTATAAAACCATATGCAGTTTGAGTCCAGGCATTCTGAGGCTCCACATCTTCCCCTATAACTGTCCACAGGTCTTAAGATCAGGTAGATCCTTCTCTTCATCCCATCACTTTTACAGGTTCCTTTGATAGGGACCTCAGAGCGAACCTTCTTAGTAGTTGCCCCTATGTTATGAAATGCTCTCTCACATGAGACTAGGCTGCCTTCCTGTCTCCTTTCATTTTGGCAAAAAATAAAAACATTTTAATTCCAACAGGCTTCTGGTCTTTGACATCCAGTTTTAACATAGCTAGTTGCCCTATGTTTGCTGATAGTATATCCTTTTATTGTGTTTTCAAAAGTTTTTATATTTCTTAATCTGCTTTGCATGATGCTTCAATAAATCTTTCTTAACTGCTGTTGCATATGTTGTTTTTCATTCTTGTAATAGTTTGTGAAACACTTTGCGTCTCACATACACATGAATTAATGAATCTAGGCTACCTATTTATTTATTAATTTATTATTTACTTAATAATGCATCCTAGTAGTATAAACTGGGCAGATTCCTATGCCAAAGAAGACAATTAGAAATTTCTGGAATAGTAGTTCTTTCCAGTGGAAAATCTAGGAGAAAAATCCTTTTATACTTAATTCTAACTGGATGTTGAACACCACATTCCTGTACTGAAGGTATCTGCCACCATTAGATACCAGTTTATCATGCATTATTAAATAAATCATAAAGTAATAAATAAATGGGTAGCCTAGATTCATTCATTCATCAGGGGCTCCTAGGGGCTCCAACAGAACTGTCTACTTTCTTCCCCAAATGCCATCACAGGATTACTCAAGAATTATCATGATGGAAGGGAAGATACGACTTCCAAAATGATTTCTCCCAAGGTTGGTCTTCTCTCCCATGATAAAAGAGACCCAAAGGAAGCCTTGGGACTCTCAGAGGTGATGGTAGAAATTTTTAATTTCCAGAAAACCACCATGGCTGATGACATGTTACAATGCTGGATTTTAGCCAGTGAGGCAATGTTTTTATGTAAGCTGCTTTGAGAGGCTTGCATGAGAAGCAGTAATATCTGAATAAACAAATAAGGCTCCTTTTGGCCATAGCGCTGTCTGTGTAATCTAATGTTCTGAAATGACTGCCTACAATGTTCTAAAATGTCTGCACAATCACAAGCAATGTTCTTATTAACAATTAATGATGAATTTTACCTCCTCTCAACTCTCCCATTTCTAATAGATTCATTAAACTCTGGGCATAAAGTATGTTGCTCTGAAATAATATGTGAAAACAACTTTCCATGATGACCGAGCTAATCTAAACTGGACTGAAAGAGAGAAAAAGCAGCAACTGTTCTTGTTATTATTTTCTAGGGAAGTCATTGGGGCTTATTGATTGTTGCCTGCCATAGGTACTCAAAGGTCCTCAGCAGTGTTTATGATATTTTACGCCACATTAACCGCTGAGATGATATGCTATGACAGCTCTGGAAAAATATCTCTCTATTCTAAATTGCTCCAATTATCCTGTTAGCATAACAGTTGCTTTTCAAGATCCAGAGCATAACATTCTAGGAAACAGAGAGAGGAATTTCAGGAAGGGGCAGGGAGGCAGTTTTTCTCAACTGCACATCACCCTGGTCCAATCCATTCCCTCGCCTTCGAGCCTGTCATTGCTTTTCTTCACTGTAGCTTTTTATAATTCTTAACATATGGCCATTGTTTTGATAGACGTAAAATGGCATCAAGGTCATTTTTAATAACTGTCAATAGTCCCAGAACAGCGGTCACTTTTATTGACACCTTTGATGAAGGGTTCAGGGAGTGGTAAGTAGCACAGAGTTGCTTGCTTGGGAAAAGCTGATCCACTGAGAAACAGGTCATTATTGATATTAGTAAATTAGTATTGATAGAAATTTGATGAGTATTGTGCATCCGGATCACTCCACAATATGCTAATGTTCACAGATGCCCTCAGCTCCGGTTGCTTCAGAAACCCATCTATTGACAGCTCTTCCTCCCTTTTTCTATCCCCCCCTCCGCCACCTCTTTATTTGAAATAGAAAAGCTAGGGAAGAGAAATAAGATAGTAAGAAGCTATTTAAACTGTGCAGCATCCTCTGTAAAGTCCAGCTGGAGAATGATGTAATAATGCCACAGTGAGATTCTTTGGCAAGGATGTTGCCTTTACTAATAATAATATTTTCATGTCACAAATTATTCTGGGTCGAAAGGATTTTTGTGCGATAAACTTCGCAAAGGGAAGGCCCAAATGAGGCTCTTTTCATGTCCCCAAGAGCTGGGAGAGAGATGGGCACTCAATCCATCGTGCAGTACATGGGTTTTGAACTGCTGACTTGCCAGCCTTCCAGCTAACAAGGGAAGCTTCTTAACCACTGAGCCACTGCAGCCCCTTTACTTTACTTATTTATAATAAATATTATTTCCACTGCTAATGGAGAGTTCTTGTTTTGTTTGTTTGCTTTTTGGCTAGCTTGCTTGCTTGGTAATGAACTGCAATGATAAAGAATACTAGGTGCTGAAAACTATGAAGATAATAGTGATACAGTAAAACCCCTACTTACGAATAAAGTCCATTCCATAGGCTTTTGCTCAAATCGGTTTTTTATGTAACTTGAAGCAAACCCATAGGAAAAATTATTTTTTTACGTAACTCAAAGCAAACCCATAGGATAAATGAAATTTTTACGTAACTCGAAACAAACCCATAGGTCTGGATGAGGGTCAATGGGCTACAGCTGAATCCCAGCAAGACAGAGTGGCTGTGGGTTCAGGGTCCTGCGTTACCCAGGGAGCTTCCACCTTTGGGCTTGGATGGGGCTATTCTTCACCAGACAGACTCAGTGCACAATTTGGGGGTCCTCCTGGACTCACAACTGTGGCTAGAAGAGCAGGTGGCAGTCATGGCCAGGAGGTCTTTTGCACAACTTCGTGTAATTCGCCAGTTGCGCCCGTTCCTGGATAGGGACTCCTTGCTCATGGTTACACATTCTCTGGTCACCTACAGACTAGATTATTGTAATGTGCTCTACATGGGGCTGCCCTTGATGACCATTCGTAGGCTGCAGCTAGCCCAGAACACGACAGCCCGAGTAGTGATGGGATGCCGGCATTATGCCCGTGCCTCGCCTCTACTTCGTGAGCTGCACTGGTTACTAGCTTGCCTCCGGATGCAATTCAATGTGCTGGTTATGACCGTTAAAGCCCTACATGGTAGTGGGCCAGGATACCTAAGAGACCGTGTCACCCCAAGAGTGTCTGCCCGTCCAACCAGAGTGGACCAGAGGGGCTCTCTCAATGTGCCATCGGCTAGAAGGGCTCACCTCTCTAGCACAAGGAAGAGGGCCTTCTCTGTGTCTGCTCCAACTTTGTGAAACCTCCTGTCAGTAAAACTCTGGCTGCAGACGGAATTGCTGCCCTTTAGGAAAGGGCTTAAAACCTGGCTGGCAGGGCAAATGGGGGGGGGGGCTGATGGGGAAGTGCCCCCCACCCATTGGCTCATCTAAGAAAAGTATCCCTCTTGCATTGATGGGGGGAGGGTGGGTCATTTATACTTTTAATTGGGACTTTTTAGGTTTTGAATTGGGTTGTTTTATGGTTTTTAGGAGGGTTTTTCTTTTTTCTTTTAAGATGGTTTTATGTCTTTGTTTTTGTGTTTTATGCTGTTGAGCCACCCGGAGTTGCCCTATGGTGAGGGGGTAGCATATAAATTTAAATTAATGACCTAGTGATCTAGTCATGTGGCAGGGATGACTAGACACTGGAGTGCACGGAGTGCTGTTTACCTTCCCACCAAAGTGGTCCCTAATTAATTAATAAAAAGAATCTTTATGTAACTCGAAGCAAACCCATAGGAAATCATGTAAACCGGGACATGGTTTTAGCACAAAATCATTATGTAAGTTGAATTTTATGTAACTCGAGGCATTTGTAAGTCAAGGTTTTACTATAGTAGTAGTCTGCATTTTTACAACTCAGTGCAATTCTACTAATGTCTGGTGTATTTGCAAACAGTTCAATGGGAATTTTCCGTAGGCAATTGCAAATAGAATTGGAACTTAGCTCTCTTTAGAAGGAGAGTTGTCACATTGCATATATCCACTACAATTCTTATGGGTGCAGATGCATGGTGGCTTGCTGCCTATCTGTACACCTTCTAAGAATTGTTCTTTTTTATTATTTAGAGGTGAGGAATGGATGGAATGTATGAATTTATTTTATTTTACGCAACAGGATTTCAGCCAGAGAGGGGTAATCTGAAAGCAAGACCTCTGAGACATCTGTACACAGGGGTGGTTGAGACTAAATTAAGCCATTGGTTTCCAGTGAAAGCTCATACATGTACTACAAAGCAGCTCTTATTGCAATATATTACATATATAGTATATTTGCAGCTTCCAGGCAAACTGATATATTTCTCAGAACTAATAGAATGAATTTTATCAACTTCAAGACTTCAGAGAAAAATCAGTGAATGTTGACAAACATTTACATGGATTTCAACCCAGAGTAATCTCTGATATGAAAATGAATGAACCTGGAAGGTTACCATATATGTTTTTTGGATTTGGATATTTTCTGGATTAGGTGTCATACATTAGGACCATCTTGCAGAAAATCTTGAATGTTCTGCAACTTATAAACATATTTGAGAGCACAGGCAACAAAAAGAGGTTATTCTTCATCCCCCCCCCTTCATTCTCCTTTCTTCTGGCCAATTCTCTTTTTTTAACTTTTAGCTGCAACCGTGATCATACTGTACCTCACCCCCCCCCCAAAAAAAAAAAAACTTTGGCAATCAGCATATTATTTATTTGAGAGAATAGGGCGGCCATTTCTTTAAAGACTCCAGCTAGTTAAATGTTGGGTGATGCAAATGGATATATATTAACTCTGGTACAGGTGATGACCACCACACATATAACTAATTAAAGACTCTGGAGCACTCTGTTCAGTCTTTCTCAAATGGGCAGAGATGTTTATTAGCTAGCAAATACCAATTGGTGTAACAAAGTGACTTTTTTCTTTTTAGATGTTACACTTGGCAAATGTTGGCAATACTGTAGAACAGTTTAGTAGTAACTAGGTCATTTTTCAAATAAATAAATTACTTCATTTAAAAGAGTGATAATTAAAAGCTGAAAAAATACTCCTTCTCACACAAAATTTAATGTCTATCCTTAAGTACTCTTTCCACAGGTCCATCTGAGAATGCAGTCATTAATGCTTAACTCATAAATATTTTTAATACCTCTCAGCTACTCTTTGGTACATAGAATCATGCGGTTTATGCACAACATACCACATTGTTCTTGTAACAGTGCAAATATTTTGTGTAGACTATAGGGTCAATGCTCACTTCACTGTCACCTTCACTTGCTCTGCAGGTAGACCATGAAAGATAAGAGGCTTAGCAATGAGTAGAAAGGAGGAAATAGTCCTAAAAGTAACACTTAACTGTAAGTGCAGGATGTTACCTCTACATTAATAAGGTAGCTTTTATCCTATTCTTTTATCTTCATTATGCCCTTATTATTCAATATTAAATAGTGAGCATTGGATTGCATCTATGTAAAACTGTCACTGATCACTAATAAAGTAGTGTCGTGCGTTTCCCATGGAATAACTCTTGAGAAATTCCTAAAATGGACTTTGGCCCACTGTGAACAAAACATTAACCACTGTTATCCTAAATAAAATATTTTTTCTATTTGTAATGGTTAAGATTAAGATTATTTAATAATAATCTTGATATAGTGAGTACAAAGTATAGATCCTTTCAGAGAGAAAATGATGGAGGCATGTGAGATATTGATCTTACATCTCATTGATGTTGCTCCAGTGTTTTCATCATTCGAAATAAAAACTAAAAAAAATGTAAAATCAATCAGGTATTTAATTAAAGGTAAACCATATTTAATATAGAACAATCTGACATATTCAAATAGCATTGTATTTAAAAGATTAAATCTCTGCAGCTTGGATTTCTGTGAGATGACTATTTCTCAGACTCCAATGAGGACCACATTAGGAAGTTACCTCTTTAAGGAAAGAGCCAAGTGATACTGAGCCAAGTGATATCTTAGAAAAGGCACATTCTCATGCAAGTGAACATATTTTCATTCAAGTGATGCAAATGGGCATGTTTCTGGTCCAATTCTCTTGGGACTACTTAAGGAGGAGTGAATCCCTTTGAACAGAATTTTTACTTCCAATTCTGCTTTCACTCTCCTGTTGCTGGTTCTGCTACTGTTCCTCTAACTTCTATCATTATTGGGTTTAACCCTTGTCACACAGGCCCGTTGCCACCTTTCTGCAGAATAGATTAGTACAGGTTCATCCCAAGCTCCCACCACCCCCATATACTATCAGCTAGGAGGCACGTTGGTTAGCCAATGTAAGAACATAAGAACAGCCTTGCTGGAACAGGCCACAGCCCATCCAGTCCAGCATTCTGTCTCACACAGTGGCTCACCATTTCCTTCAGGGTATTCCCAAGCACATGCCTGCTTAGGATTCCCTGGAAATGATATTGAGAGATATCCTGCCTATCTCTCCAACCCGGAGGTTGTCCTTAAGTATCCATAATTATAGCCATTGATACTCTTGTCCTCCATGAACTTGTCTAATCCTTTCTTAAAGCTGTCAAGACTGACAGCTGTCACCACTTCTTCTGGCAGGGAGTTCCATAGACCAGTAATCCTCTGGGTGAAAAAGTACTTTCTCTTATTTGTTTGAGAACTAGTACCCAAAAGTTTCATGGAGTGTCCCCTAGTTCTAGTGTTATGCGATAGGGAAAACAGTTTTTCCTTATCTACTTTGTCCACACCGTGCATGATTTTATAAACTTCAATCAGGTCACCTCTTAGACGTCATCGTTCAAGAGTGAAGAGGCCCAACCGTTGCAGCCTCAGATGGTAAGGAAGGTGTTCCAGTCCCCTAATCATTCTGGTTGCCCTCCTCTGCACTTTCTCCAACTCCATAATATCCTTCTGGAGGTATGGCAACCAGAACTGTACACAGTATTCCAGGTGGGGCCTCACCATAGATTTATAAAGAGGCAAAATGACACTTGCTGACTTATTTTCTATACCCTTCCTAATGATCCCTAGCATTGAGTTTGCTTTTTTCACTGCTGAGGCACACTGGGTTGACACCTTCATTGAGTTGTCCACCAGGACACCAAGGTCCCTTTCCTGGTTTGTCGCAGAGAGTTCAGACCCCATCAGTTTATAAATGTAATTGGGGTTCTTTGCTCCAACATGCATCACTCTGCACTTACTAATGTTGAAACTCATTTGCCACTGTTTTGCCCACTCCCCCAGTGTCGAGAGATCCCTCTGGAGCTCCTCACAATCTCTCACAGTTTTCACTACCCTGTATAATTTAGTGTCGTCAGCAAATTTGGCTACCTTGCTTTTTACTCCTACCTCTAGATCATTTATGAAGAGGTTGAAAAGCAGGGGTCCCAGTACTGAACCTTGGGGGACCCCACTCTTTACTTCCCTCCACTTGGAGAAGTGTCCATTTAGTGCTACCCTCTGTTTCCTGTCCCTTAGCCAGTTGCTGATCCAGGACAAGACCTGTCCCTTTATTCCATGACTGGTAAGTTTATTCAAGAGCCTTTGGTGTGGGACCTTGTCAAAAGCCTTCTGAAAGTCCAGATAAACAATGTCAACTGGATCCCCCTTATCCACATGCTTGTTGACACTCTCAAAAAATTCCAACAGATTAGTGAGGCTCTGTATCACCTTCAGCCATTCTATTTCTGATTGGACTATTCTGGTTGCCCATCTGACAAGGCAATATCTCACAATGCAATATCCATGGATTTGTTGTTGTCTTTAGCTTCTATTTCCTTCCTTTCTTCCATCTCCTGCATTTCAAGTGCAGTGTGATTTTAATTCTTATTTCCTTGCAGAAATTTGCTGGAATATCTCCTTACTATCACCTTAGTGAGGAACTTTTTTCAGTTGTCCAGGTCTCATTTTTGCTGACTGTATAGAGCAGGGGTGACCAACCTTGGTGCTCCAGCTACACTTGGACTTCAATTCTGAGAAGCCCTGATCAGCAGGTGTACTGACTTGGGTTTCTGGTAATTGAAGTCCAAGAACAGTTAGAGCACCAAGGTTGGCCAACCCTGGTTTTGGGCTTCTCCATCTTTGGCTGCAGGGTATATGATCAATCTGATTTTGGTGTTGGCCATCTGGTGATGTCGATGTGTTGAGTCACCTTGTAGGTTGTTAGGAAAGGGTGTTTGCTATGACCATAGCATTCTCTTGACGAAACTCTATTAGCCTTTGCCCTGTTTCATTTTGTACTTCAAGACTAAACTTGCCCATTATTCCAGTTACCTTTTGACTTCCTACTTTGGTATTCCAATCTTCTATGATGATAAAGACATATTTTAATGTCAGTTCTAGAAGATGTTGTAGGTCTTCATAGAACTAGTTAACTTCATCGTCTTCTGAATCAGTGGTTGGGGCATAGAGTAAGATTACTATGATGTTGAATGGTTTGTCTTGGCCCAGCTGTTTTGCTCTTTCAGAGGCTACTTGTAATTGTCCTCTGATCTTCCAAGTAGCATATTGGACACCTTCGGACCTGATGGTTTCACCTTCCAGTGTCATCTTGTTTAGCCTTTTGATACTGTCCATGAGGTTTTCATGGCAAGAACATTGGAGTGGGTTGCCAGTTCCTTCCCCAGTGGATGATGTTTAGTCTGAGTTCTCTGCTACGGCCTGTCTGTCTTGGGTGGCCCTATACGGCATAGCCTAATCGAACCATGCAAGCAACCCTCACCATGGCAAGGCAATGATCCTTGAGGAGGTATGGGTAGATATATAAGTGTAAATGCTGTTGGTATTGATATTCTAAATTTGCTTTGATTAGAGGACCCAGTATCTATATAATAGCTTTGGAGGAATACCTTAACCAGATGAAATATAAGTAATGTTGCTGGCTTATATGTTTATATAAGTCTGAATCTTATATACTGTAATAGATCTATGTTCCCAACATCCTCCTTTTTAACAAAGTGTATTATTAACTTGGTAAATAAATTATATTGGAGTTGAACAATATATGCATAATTCATGGAGCATGCACGTTGGCTGAAGCTCTCTCCCTGCCCCATACTTTTTTTTAGCGATGTAAGCTGCATTTTCCAATGAGAAATGAACAATCAGGTAACTGCAAAGATATAATGCAATTAAGATTTTAACTATGCCGTTATGGCATAGCACTGCCATAAACTGAGACTGAACAAAAACCTCCACCACTTTCCATTAGACATTTGTCACCCTGGTATAAACCACACTGCTTTTGTTTGAACAGAAAAGCAATTATGTTTTTAATATACTTATATTCTACTCATCTCTTCATCATCTCCAGGATAATGACTCATTAGAAAGAAGAATATTATGTACAGCAATGCAGCTTATATGTTCGATGTAAATTATCATTGCATCAGCTCAGTGTAAATACCTGGCAGCTTGGAAAACTTAGTTGTCAGCACCATCTTTCTGTTTTGGCTGATTCTCTCTGTGCTAGTTGACAGAAAGCATGATTTCTTCTCCCGGCTGTCTTCCAGGACTACTATTCCCTCTTGTTCACCTTAAAGTCTGTGACAGAACAGACAGTTGATGACATCCAAATACCCAGTATAACTCTGTGTGTCCCATGAGACTCTGATATCTTGGGAGCAGCCGTGAAATACTTGATAGTTGCATTTGTGATAGATTAACTCAGAAACAGGGATGTGAGAAAACTTGACTCAGTTAATATTTGAATGCAAATATCATGAGGTTTTGCTTGGACATTCAGACTTTTCCATACATTGTAACCATGTTGGATAATGAAAAGCCAAACATGCAAAAGGGACATATCAAGATAATGTGCACTTGAAATGCGTAAATAAACCACTGTATTTATGTACAAAAAAGTCTGTCTTAGACATTTGTCTATTTTGGAATGTCCACCTAAAATAAGAATTTTTACAAAGACTTCTGACAAACAATAGTCATAATCCTGTTTCTTTCAATCATGTACAAAAATGTTCCCTTTCATTTGTGATTCCTCTTTCCTGTTGTTTGTCTGACTGGTTATTCTCCATCCACCTATTCAAGTGGGAAGACATGGTGGTGAGAATGGAATAACCTCTGTAGCTGGTCTGAGGCTATAGAAAGCTCTCCCCTCAGGAGATTAGGTACCCCTCTCCCTTTTATCCTTCCAGTGTCAGTTGAAGGTCCATCCCTTCAGACATTAAATAACTATGACTGAGTCCCTGGATAGTGGTAGTTTGCTTTTTTAAAAACTTGTTTTAATAAGTTTAGATGTTTTAATTATTTAATGGATTGTAATTATTATTATAGGTTAATTCTTTTCTAATCTGTAATTTATTGTATTTTTATTCTTTTTTGTTCAATGGTTAGCCTTGATCCATTCACTAGGAGAAAAGTGCCCTACCAGTGATATAAAAGAAATGAAAATAAATCAGTCAGCCAGTCAATCTGTCGATCTGTAGTTTGGGCCACTGAGAACTGAACATTACAGAAATCACAGTAACTGTCAAAGCATTATGTTCTGTGGAACCTGACAGGCTACTGCCCACATTTTGTGAATTTCTGTATAACAGGATGAAATAAATTTAAAGGTGAAAATGTGACAAACTGAACCAAATTACATCAACAAATGTATACACCTTTACTCAAATGTAACAAGCAGAAGGCCACCAACAATAGGACATATGTGGAAGAATGTGCATGTACACACGTGTGCATGCGCACATGCACATGCACACACACACAAATATAACTTGAGCATGTACATCAACCAACGAATTAAACAGAGTCTGATTTCAGCTGTGGACTTTATCATATGGGGCCGTGTCAGGGTTCATGCTGTTTTCTGCAGAGGATTTAATTATCCTTCAAAACCAAGAAGATTTTGTTTTAAAATATCCATAAATCTAAGAGCAATGTGGCGTGGGGAAATAATTGGAGGGCAGATCTCAATCTCTAGTAACAGGCTAAGTGAAATGTTAGGCAAAATCAGAATAGCTGTAAAAAGGACATGAAATATTCTTGTCCTCCTCTACTGCAAGAAGACACGGCAAAGATTCAGCCAAAGATCCCATCCAGACTGGAATCTGGATAGCTAGGAATGTCTGAAAGAGGCTCATCTGAGATGTGCAGGCAGATGCATTCACTGTGCTCAAGCCAATACCCCCACTTTGCCAGGAACATCATAAATGGAGACTGTTAACTATATGGTCAAGGATGCCAAGAGGCAGTATTTTTACAGCCCCATATGTTTCTTTGGAAACAAATGCTGCCTTCCATTAAGATGTTTGTGTGTTCTAAATTCATCTTTAACAGGACTGTGTTTTAGAGGCAATAAAGATTCTTTCATTAGCATTCACCCTCTTCTCTCTCTCTCTCTCTCTCTCACACACACACACACACACACACACACACACACACACACAGAATTATTAACATGCCTGAGAAGGGTGGGGAATATTACTGAGACACAGTTTTGAGAGAGTGTAATTTTGACTCAAGTGAAACATATAATTGATGGTTTCATGAACTTATTTTAAGAACAAGAGAAATATGAAAGACCTAAATGCTGGGAGAGTAAAAGAGCCATCCCTTTTGCTTTATAACTGAGACAACAGCACTTTGGGACAGTTAAAGGAAAGCCTGTGGATGCAGGAGGGGAAATGGTTAATTATTTGCTTGCTTCCAGTGGTAAAAGAATGCCTATTAATTCTCTAGCATATGGTGCAGAATTAAACTGTCTGTCACTATGTCAGTTATTAATACTCTTGTTCCTGCCTTTATTCTCATCAAAGGAAAAAGTTATATGATCAATATGATAATTCTGACTATCTTTAAGATATATTACTTTTTTTAAAATCTTACTTTATTTGACACTCATTCTTTCACATTGTATCTGTAAACTTCTCAAACTAGTCACCAACATTTCTCTGATTTGCTTTATTTTGTTTTAGAACACACTTTTAAAGAAATTATAGTTAATCCTTTTTAAAAAACTACTGGCTGTAAGTGGTCTAAGTTAGTTCTCACTTAATATAGCAAAAGTATTTCTCTACCACCACCACCACCACCACCACCCCACACACACACTCCACATTCAAAGGGGAAATATTTATTCCATTTAATCAAATGAAAAGAAACGAAGAACATTCGTTTTCAGTGATAACAGGACAAAGCCCCTTGGACTGCTGATTTTCTAATGATGATATTGGTAAGGTGTTAAAAGAAATAGGCAGTTCATGCTTAACCAATCATAATAATAATACACTGAAAACTTATCTATTTGATTGCTAAATTTCTAATGATGATATTGATGTGATATTGACATTCTGCTAAGACAATCCATCAAGAAGAAAATGGGTAAACATTGTGCTGAAGAAGCACTAAAATTGTGTCTGTTTGCCAGTTTCTATTAATGATGTTAAATTTTAGTCAAGTAGTTCTTATATTGTAGAATAAGAGCCTCTCTCAAAACTTTAATTAAGCTTGAAGGTATTGGCAATATATGTCTTACAGAATGTAAAAGAGTTTCAAAATTATAATAAAAATGAATTATTTGAAAAATCACATTATATATGGAAATAGAAGAACAGTATTTATTTGTCATTTGGTTTGGTGTATTTTTGCCCCAGTAATGTAAAAAAAAAGCATTGCATTGTGGTTTTTGTAATGTAAAGGATGAAAGATTGCAATTCACATCTTGTGTAATCATGTTTTAAAATGCAAATATTCAGAAGGAAATGTTTCCTTAACAATGTTAAAACAAATATTTCAGCATTCAACACAGTGATTAACTGCAAATAATAAGGAAGAAATTTTACTAAACCACTATATCAAATACATAGCTATTATTTCTTCAGAAAATAAGAAGAATCAAATACTTGAGAAATACTTCTGCATTTATTCTAATTAGAGAATTTTGGACATTTTTTAAAAATTAAAAATTTGTTTTTCAAACAAAAACAGATGGGCAGATTTGAAAGTTGAAGCAGGAGTTTATGGAGTGGGTAGATTTTTAAGTCCAATTCTTGTTGCTTAGAAAACAGCATAGTTTAATTCCAAAGATTAGTTTTTGTTCCACCTAGATTAAAGATATTTAATACAACATGATTCAAAATAATATGACTTTTCTCAGTTCAACTACTGATAGCTGATTGTATACTGGAGGAGATAGTGCCATCTAGTGACAATAAAACATATTCAGCTGAAAGATACAGTACTGTATCTTCTATTTCAGCTGCTCTCCTTAACCAATTTTGCCTCTGTGTCAAGTGTGCTCCAAGAAAAAAAAACATGTAGATAAATAATAAAATATTAGGGAAAGTATATGCCTTCATTTATCTATAGTCCTCTTTTTTGCTTTATATAAGGGGATATAAAAGTATGTTTAACAAATCAGTCAGGCAAACTGTTACCAGCACGGTACACAGGGTTTTTGAAGGGTTTTCCAGCAGAAGCAAACTAATATCTATAAATACAGGGTTTTCTTACTTTACATATATAGGCTAGAATCTTATCACCGTATTTGCCGGCATATAAGATGCATCAGAGTATAGGTTGCACCCTGTTATTGCCAAAATATCCCACTATAGGCCACTATATACAGTACAAGACACACTCCATTTTTCCAGTGTATTTTTAAGGGAGGAGAGTGGGTCTTATATGCCTGAAAATGCGGTATATGCTGATCACAAGCCTTTCCACCACCACCACCACCCTCTAATTGGCTCTCCTTCACCCAACTGGTTGCATACTGGTTATAGAATCAGACATGTGACCAGTTATGTGAATAATTGTGTAAAATACAGCACAACAGAGGGGGGCATTGCATAGTGGTCTTTATACACACTATTTTTATCAGCAGGGTTTGGGGAATAATAACACAATGGATGGATTGAGGTAAAACACTGAAAAAAGAATTGAACAGACAAAAGTAATGTAAAGACCTGGTCTAAGGGATGTGTTCAGCTGAGCTAGATTTCCACTTTTTTGTCTTGTGTTGATACAATGTTGTAGCCATTGGGTAGGAGTAGGATAGAATCAAGGTTTCACATTTTCTTCTGGAGCAGCTTGAGACAGTTAGAACTTTTGATAACATCCTCTCCATTTCCCTACCCATTAGCAATACAGTTCAATGTGAGAACCATGTCATGCCACTCAACATATGTAGATGCAAACATTGACCACCTAATCCTTTACTCTTCCTGAATACTGCATAATTCTTCTTCCCCACACACCCCAAGTTTTGGGATAGATGCCGATACACTCACAAGAGGAATGTCTTATGATGTAGGGCCAGCAGGGAAGTAAGTTTGATGCTCATTAGTTGACATTTTTATTTATTTATTTATTTTTATTTACAACATTTATATACCGCCTACCTCACCATAGGTGACCCAAAGCAGTTCACAACACAACTAAAACATCGATTAAAACATCAGCTAAAATCTTATCTAAAACCAGTTAAGATCACATATACAAAACTGTCTAAAACCACCCTAGACCCTCTCCAACCCTTTAAAAAGGCCGGGAAGCCAAGCAGGGACAGTTAACAAACCCACCAGAGAAGCTACACAAGCCAGCGGGATTGGGCTGTGACACCAGGCGTGCCCCACACCCACTGGCATAACCATGTTTTCAACACCATCCTGAAGGGGAGCAGCTCTGTCTGGAGGTGCAATTCAGGTGGCAGGAGGTTCCACAGGGCCGGAGCAGACACCAAGAAAGCTCTCCTCTAGGTCCCGATCAGGTGTGCTTCTTTGATTGGTGGGACCACTGCAGAGCCCCTCCGGTCTGCTCTTGTAGGATGGGTTGAAAACCTTGGGACAATGCAGTCTCTTAAGTATCCTGGTCCACTGCCATGAAGGGCTTTAAAGGTCAAAACCAGCACCTTGAATTGCACCCAGAGGCACACTGGCAACCAGTGCAGCTCCCGGAGCAGCGGCGAGGCATGTGCATAACATTTTGCTGTTTTAATACTGTGCGGAGTGAATGTTGTCTCTATGGGTAGCCTGAGAGAGGACATTTCAGCCTTTTTCTATATACTGAAGACTTTACACTTACTCATTGTTTTTCTACATTGTTGATTCCAAATTCTTTAGCAAGAATTTGAATGGCTAGACATAGAATAAGAGAGTCTTTCCACCATATTCTGCAAACCACAGGCAAAATCTCCACATGGCCCTTTATTCACTAAAAACGCCATCCGCTTCTCTCAGAGCAAAAGAATTCTTGCTGAGTGGAGAGTATGACTGTGTTTTGAACTAAAGGTGTGAAGTTCATCCGCATTTTGCAATGAGTGGGAAACTGAGAAACAACCCCCTCTTCGTGAAGCACGATTTCTCTGTGTGAGGTTGTTTGTTTGTTTTTTGCTTGATGGTCTTTTTTTTTCCCTTGGGGAAAAAAAGCCAGACTACACAAAACTATTACAATTCTTGCATGAAAGGGCATCTTTTCCTCACAAGTTTCCCTGTGAAGGGCATTGAGTTTTGCAGAATTTGACAAGAAAGACACCTTTCTTCATGGCTTGATGGCTATCATGGCTAACATTTTTTTTTATTTTTTAGAAAGTGTCAGATTGTATCTTCTTCAGCCCTACAATTTCCATTTTGACATGGAATTCGAACATCTTTCTCACTAACATGACTATAGGGAATTGGAATGATTGATAAAATTGAAGAGGAAAATGAATATAAAAATCATTTCCAGCATGTACTATTGCTAATAGATCAAACATCTGTTCTGACCTTTGCAGGAAGTGTGCTAGTACCTCTGAAGACTAATAGCCATGCTTATTTAAGACTGAAGTATTGAATCCAGTGAAAGTGCCAGTCTCACTGGAGGACTTGTAGCAAGCACATAAATTAATGTTCACCTTGTGTTACACCAAAAGCTATGGCAATATAAATGCACAACCCATCAATTTATTAACTCCCCCACCCCCGGGCTCCCTTTAAAAAGTACAGGACGAGGTACATTTCTCTCTCTCTCTCTCTCTCTCTCTCACACACACACACACACACACACACACACACACTCTTTCTCTTTCTCTCTCTCTCTCTCTCTTTATTTTCTCAAGAGTCCTACTAAATTGTTAAGGTTGAGTGATGTTGCCTTGCTTCGGGTCACTCAACAAACTTCATGACACACCTCCCCCTTTTCAAATATCTTTCTTTGTCTCTCTGACTCTCACAGAGACCCATAGATGTAAATCCTCACTTGTCTCATTCTTGCACACCAATCAGGAAAGCAGAAGGACTTTTCTACATACCTGTGTGTTTGCAAGATTTTTTAAAAACAGTCTTTGAACAGCATTACTTTTCCCCTTATATAATTGACTGAGAATTAGAAAAAACATGGAATAATTTTTCACCTCTGCACTATATGAAATATACTTTGAATTCCTTATTTCAAAGAAGAGGTATTGTCTGTCCTTGAAAACATGAACCATCTGTTCAGGACACTGGTAAGTGTCCTAATTACCCATCTGCACACAGGGTTTGCTTTGTGATTTAATGTACATACATATAACACCTTTCTGTATAATAGCTTTAACAATATAATCCTGGTCCTGCTATTCAAAGAGAAATGATCTTATCTCCTGTAAAACAAGTGCTAGTGTAAACCAAAGGCATTCTCTGTTTCTAAGCTGCCAGCTACCCAAAAAAGCCAGGTAGCTTATTTTCCTCTAGTCTCAGCCAGTAAAGCTGATACAGGGGTGGCCTACCTAAATAAACAGTCACAATAATTTTTGCATAGATGTAAAGAGACACCAGAATTGAGATGCAATTATTTAACATTTTTTGAAGGAGATCACTCATTTGGTGTGTCAAGGATTACCTCCCTTGAGAGACAGTGAAAGCAGTGTCTGAAGCATTACAACATGTATTTGTATTTATTTCTCTGCATCTGCAGCATTAAACAGGTATTCCTCACTACCTTCACATGTATGGTTTACACCACAATTAAAGTCATTATGCAGAAACCCTTGTGGGACACTTTAGGCCCCATTTTACAGCAAATGAAGTAGCAAAATGAGCAAAAACATTTCATTTAATGAAGGGAATTAACTATGTTCTATTGTACACAAAATAGTTTTCTATATTTTCAATACAAAAAACAACTGAACCTTAAAACCTAATTTGGCAAGATTTTGGCTGTCTAGCTTTCTCAGGTTGGGAGAATCAAGTTCAGCAAATGAAGTTATCCTTTTCCTCTTCTTTCTCCTCCTTCTTGCTAAAAGTAAACCAGTATGAACATAAATCCAATTGCATTCGTCCATTTCTGAGATTGCAGTCTTTTCCAGGTGTGCTTGTAACACTACCTCACAATTTTACCACATAATTTTGATTACGAAATGATGGATTTACGGGCAATTTGTTTAATCCAAACATATGAGGCTGGGTCCAGGCTAAGTTTATCATAGTTGAGTCTAATTGACATCAATGGAACAAAAAAGTCATGGCAAATTTAGATGAAGAAAACTCCTTTTGTGTCAGACCAGAGGCCTGACTAGCATTCTCATCACCTAAACGCCAGCTAGCTGCCCACAAACAGTAAATGACTACAACAATGCATCCCATAGCACCTGTTATTTTAACAAGACTGGAGTATGAATTACTTAACTGAGATCCAATCTCTTAGTTGTGTTGGTTGTATGTTCAAGTTGTATTTCTAGTAACTGCAGGTATTCTGAAGTAAGTACGCATGCACTCAGGTCAACTCACACAAAGTGAATACAACAAGATGGCCTGTTTGCCCCTAAAGTAATAAGGAACCCATCCAATGCTTCCAGTTTTTAACAGTCCATTAAGCAAGGCAGCAGTATTTATATTTTGCACATTTACAGGTATATAAATGTATAAAAACTGATTTGGCAAATAGATAACCCAATAAAAGTTCACAGAAATTGTCATGGGTATGGTTTGACTTTGATGTGGTTACCTTATTTATTCTGACCAATAGCTTCATCTGTTACTAAAAGGTTACAAATAATGCAAACATGAGAGTTCTCTAAAACTATTCATCAGGCAATTATAATTAATAATTACAAACCATCAGGTTGATGCCAGTTTATGACAATCCTTTTCAGGGATTTCTAGGTACAAAGTATTTAGAAGAGGTTTATCTTCTTCTGGGGGCAACCTGGGAGTGTGCAGCATGCCCAAGGCTACACAGCCTGGCTCTTTTCCTGGGATGTGCAATGGGGGAATCAAACACCTAAACTCTGGCTCCACAGCCAGATACCTAAGCCATTGAGATAGCATGAAATCCGGGGTTGTTAGGTAGTTCAAACACCAGGCCAGATGTGATATCCATTGTTCATGAAACCAAACTGCCAGAGTTGGGGCAGGAATGCTGAGCTTTTGTTTGTTGAGATAACAGAGCCTGTAAGTTGACTTTTTTTGCCATTTCCATGTCATGTGAAATGTCTTGATTTTAGGAAGTAACTTTCTATTGATTAAATAAAGATATTGCCAAACCCAGACATTTTTTTTCTATGAAGAGATCACACAGTTCTTTTTTATTGTAAGAGGAGGGTAGGGGTGTGTGTGTGTGTGTGTGTATGCACCTATGTTTGTGTTATGCCTTTTATTGCATACTTATCTCTCCAGCACACAACAGCTTCCCGAAGAGCTCATATGGCAATTAAAATTTATTTATTTGCCACATTTCTCCCAGTAAGGAAACTCAAGGCAACTAACAATGATTAAAACACGTTAGAGTAAAAGTAGAATAAATTACAATGTTAATTTACCTGTCCGTTTTTATCTTTCCCGCTCCCCTTCCTATCTTTTTATCTTTTTAATTATTTCCTATTTTAATCCTATTTAATAAGATTTTAAACTGTGTTTGTGTATTTTTCTTAAGAGGTTAGGGAGGGTATTTGGGGGGCGGTTAAGTTATTCTTAATTTATATATGTTTTTTTTAAACTTTTTTGAAAGCTGCCTTGGGTCATCCAAGGATGAGGAAGGTGGGGTAGAAATCATGTAAATAAATAAGCAAGCAGAAAACAATTAAACAAATAATAGTAATTTAAAAGGTTTTCTAATTTTTTACAAAACTATAAATACAGTTAAAAGGACATGTGCCCAGCATCCAGGACTGAATGCCCGTTTCTGTCTCAGCTCCTGCCAACTTAGCAGGTTGAAAGCAAGAAATTGCAAGTAGATAAATAGGGACTACTTTGGTGGGAAAAGATCTTGGAGACAGACTCATTTGGGCTTCCTCTGAGCGGAATTCCTCCAGCAAAAATTCTTTCAACCTAGAGAGCACCTTTGTGTGCTTCTGACACAATAAAAAATGTTTACACTGGTGTGCGTATAGTTATCCTTCAGAAATTTAATGCTTGTGAGACCTTTGAAGAGGATGCTGAACCATGAAAAATAATAACTGAAGCTGAGCCAAAATTTCTTACTTCTTTTGAGACAATTTAATCCCTCCTCCCTCAGATTTCTGTCTCTCTCAGAAATAGAAGGCCATTGCAGAATTGTCAACCATTTTCCCTTTGAATTTGGTTGTTTTATTTCATTTTCTTTCTTTTCTGCTGAATTTATCCTCTTCCTTGAGAAGTCCATTGAAACATGGTGAGGAATTGGAAGAGGCCATTTGGCTACAGTTTGGCTGTCACAAATGGCAAAGCAACTGATAATTGGAAAATCTGAAGAATCAGAAGTGTGGTTTATTATAGTGGACCAGGGGCCATTTAAGAACATTTTCCCTTTGAAACATTATGTCACCTCATGGAGAAAGCAGCATGATGATGCAAAACATTTATAACAAATCTGTTTCTGTACCCTATGGTTAACAATGTTTTGTGTGAAAGGATGAAGTCACTATTCATGTGTTCTTGAGATCATGGCTTTTGTTGCAGCCTTCTGTAGTCCACAGAAACATCCCACCACCAAAGAAGAAGAATATCCCCAGATCTATGCGGGGACATGATTCTCTGTTTTAAGACTATTTCTTGAGAAACAGATTTTGAGAGCCTAAAATGGCTTTCTCTCAAAAGTAGAAATATTATATGTAGCCTGCAGAGATCTTTACCTGACAAATGAGGTGGATAAGGGTACCCATACTAATATGTCAATATGCGTCAATATAATTAGGTAAATGAATGGAAGTGAGTGGGGATTGTGGCTCTATATTATCCATGCAAGCTAGAGATGGAGAAAAAAGTGAATGGAAAAAGTGATCCTATATTTTCTTTTCAAGACAGAGAAGAAAAATGTGTGATACTCCAAATGTTTAATAACTGTACTGTACTTCCCACAACCCTCACCACTGGTTCCTCTTTGGAGCATGGATTAGTGTTTCATTCCAACAACATTTTTGCTTAGATTTGCTGATTACAAAAGCAGAGGATTCCACAGGTTACCCATGTTCTCACCGCCTGTTTCCCACAGATGCTTACTAAAAGGCTTGGTAAAGTGCAAAGGAAAATACATTTGAGAAAAGTGTATAAGAGCAACAGTATGAGAAAGGGTTTTTCTATTTCCATCATGACATCCAGAATGGCTTTTGAAAGATTGTCTTTTTATGTATGAATATAATTTCAGACAGTTCATTTCATTTTATTTAAACTGATTAGCATAAAATTCAGATGAGATTTGTTACAACACAAAACCAACCAGGCTATTTAAGCTCCATGTATATGAGATGTGCATTTATTTAAAAAAGCCAACTATACCCTAAGCTTGTTCAATTTTATTTATTTATGGCATTTATTCCCCACCTTCCTCATCCCAGAATGACCCAAGGCAGCCTTAAAACAAGATCTAAAACGTCAATCAACATCAATTAAAAACTAATAAAAGATATTCAAAAAGCTATCTAAAATTCACCAATGCCCTCCCTAACCCCTTAAGGGAATAAAAAGGTAAAAAGGTTATAAAAAAAAAGAGAGAGAGAGGGGTGTAAAACAGGCAAGTAAAACTGTAGCAAATCCCTAAAGCAAACAAGGCAACTATACAAGCCAGCAGGACTGGGCTGTCACTCCTGTCATACCCCACACCCGCTGGCATAGCCAAGTCTTCAGTGCCTTCCTAAAGTTTATCATCACATTATCACTCAATTAAGCGTTGTTGATCCTTCCCAGCCTCTGGAATGAAATCCTCTTCTTACTGAGGATTCTGGACTTATGGTTCATTCTGCAGCAGAAAAAAAGTTGTAATGTGTGATTCCCACTGAAGGAATTTTATTCTATCAGTGGTTGATTCCACTGCAGATTGAATCCACTACCACTTTTGAACTGTAAGGTTTTTTTCACCTTGAATATTTTTTTGTTTATTCTCAGGCTAAATCACCTTATCACATTTATATAAATTACCTTATCACCACATTTATATATTAGTTTATATATTAGTCTAGGTCTGGATCACTTCCACACAGGCCAAAAAATAAAATAAAATGTAAGATAAAAATCAATATAAAATCAAAACAATTCTAATGCCAGAAGACTACAATGCTACCCTTCTCTACCTCTGTGCAATCCCTAAACAGTCCCATAGGCTTGGTGGCAAAAAATAAAAGGAAAGCTAAGGATGAGGTGATATCAAAGGAAGGGGGCTGAAGGCACGGACTGAACCACATCAAATGGAGGAGTCATTGGGGACACCAAAACAACCTCAGGCCTTTGTCTGCTCACTTATACTCAATCTTTGACCTCATTCATTTATTTGAGAGGAATACAAACAGGGTACCAAACCTGTTATGGAGCACATATCCTGGAATTTTATCTTTTGTATTTTAAATGTTTTACATTTGTGTACAGTATATAGCAGCAGCAACAACAACAACAACAATAATAACAATAACAATAATCTCCCTATCCATAGTCCTTTGGATAGGGTGATATATAAATCTAAAGTAACAACAACAACAACAACAACAAGGAGTTACCATCCTTGGATTTGAACAGGACGTCTTTGCCCCAGGCAGACCCAGTACGCAACTTGGGGGTCCTCCTGGACTCTCAGCTGCTGCTTGAAGACCAGGTGGCGGCCGTGGCCAGGAGGGCCTTTGCCCAACTTTGGGTGATTCACCAGTTGTGTCTGCTCCTGGACCAGGACTCCTTACTCATGGTCACTCATGCACTGGTCATCTCTAGACTAGATTACTGTAATGTGCTCTACATGGGGCTGCCCTTGACGACCATTTGGAGGCTGCAATTGGTCCAGAATGTGGCTGCCCAGTTGGTGTTGTGGTGTGGGCATTATGCTTGGGCCTCGCCACTGCTTCAGGAACTGCACTGGTTGCCAATTTGCCTCCGGGTGCAATTCAAGGTCCTGGTCATTACCTTTAAAACCCTACATGGTAGTGGGCCGGGATACCTGAGAGACTGCATCGTCCCGAGATTGTCTGCACGACCAACCAGGGCAGACCGGAGGGGCTCTCTAATTGTGCTATCAGCTAGAGGGACCCGCCTCTCTAGCACAAGAAGGAGGGCCTTCTCTGTGTCTGCCCCGGCTTTTTGGAATCTCCTTCCTGTGGAACTGAGGCAACAGACAGAACTGCTGCCCTTCAGGAAAGAACTGAAAACCTGGCTGGTGGGGCAGGTGTGGGGGATTGGTGGAGAAATAATCCCTGCCTGCTGGCTGGTTAAATAAGAGCCATCCTTCCTTCCTTAACATGTGTGGGTGGGTCTTTTAACGGGGTTTAAGGGAGTTACTGTTTTTTTAAAGTTTTTTATATATAAAAGGAAAATAATACATAAAAGAAGAAAGACATCAATACATAATACAAAATAACATAAAAGTACAAATTACAAGTAAAAATTAAAAATAAAATCACATACTTAAAAATACAATAATAACAGATAGTGTATATTCACTTTACCTTATTTGAACCATCTTGTTTAAACATAAACTACTTTAATGTAAAAAATACACTATCTTAAAAAACAAATCTGAACATAAGATAATGCCCCAGTGCTGTACATTGCCTTGGGAATTGCGGAGCTGCCCAGCATCACATATTATAACCAAAAACTCATGTGGTTTGGGGCTGGTCTGCCACCTTTACCTTCAGACAATGTATAAACCAGAAATAGTTTCCAAATAATTCCAAATTTGTTTTTATCTGTCATACCTCTTTTTATTTTCAATTCCCATGTTAACTTATCATTTAATGCAAGTTGCCACATTTCTCTATACCATTCCTCTATATCTATTATAGAATCGTTCTTCCAATTTCTAACAATACATTGTCTTGCAGTTGTCAATATTATTGTTAACAGTACTTTATTATGTTCTTCCATATTCATATTGTCAAATTCCATCAATAAGGTGGTACCTGACTCCATCTTAAGGTTACTACCCATTATTTGCGATATTTCATTTTCTATTTTAAGCCAAAAAGCTTTAACCACATCACAACTCCACCACACATGTTCATAAGTCCCCATAACAGTCTTACATCTCCAGCACATTTTCATTTTAGCACAATCCATCTGATTTAACCTAACCAATGTCAGGTACCACCTCCACAACATTTAATAGTTATGTTCCATGACTCTCACAGACATAGATCTCATAATTCTTAATTTCCATTTATACCTCCAACTTTCCTCCGAAATTCTAATATTCAAATCTTTTCCCCATTTTTTTCTTAATGTTTCCTGTGGTCTGTTGTCACCATTTAACATTTTATACAATTTACTGACAAGGCCCCTAATTCCTACCTCTCCCTTTCTTATTTTAAATACGAACTCTTCAAAATCTGTCCTTTCTCTTGATAAACTAGTCTCCAAAAAATTTGTTGTTCCATTTATTCAATAAAATAACTTGAAACCAGTTCAAATTCATTTGTTCATAAATTCCCAGTCTTTTTTCTTTGCTTTTATATATCTGAATCCAATCATTCAGCAGGAATACATCATTTTCAAAAACACATCCCTCACCTTCCTATCCATCTTTAACGGAAAATTCCTCAAGTCTTCTATTTCTGTAATTGGGGACACATCTGGAGCTAACTTCGTTTTCAATTTCTTCCATAAATTCAATGTTGTTTTTATCAATCTATTTTTAAATTCAATTTTTGCTGATACTTTGTCCAAAAAAATTGCTTTACCAACATGCTTCACTTCCTTCATCTCCATTTCCTCCCATATCATCTCTTCTTTCATTAAAATTTCCGCCACATTTTTTAATTGAAATGCCTTATAATAGGTATCAATATTTGGTATTCCCACTCCACCATCTTTCTGTGATAAATACTACAACTTTTTTGATATTCTTGGACTCTTCCCCCCATTACAATAAGCATTCAAATTTTTTAAAAAATTTTTTTATCTCGTTATCTTTAAGTTGTATTGGTAAAGCATCAAACAAAAAGTTTAATTTCGGTTATAATTTCATTTTACACAGTGCAATTCTACCAAACCAAGACAGGTTCAACCTCTTATATTGTTGGATTTTTTCCTTCGTTTCTTTTTTCTGTTTCTCATAATTTAACTTTATTAAATCCTCAAATTTATTTGATATATTTATCCCCAAATATTTCAAATTATCCTTAGCCTAAATATGATATTTTAATTTAATCTCTTCTCTTTTCTCTTTATTCATATTACAAAATATTACTTCCAATTTATCCCAGTTTATTCTCAATCCAGTCATTTCCCCAAATTCTTTAAGATGCCATTGTATTTTCACTAAGGCTTCTTTTGGATTTTTTATAATTATTAGGGTATCATCTGTATACAAACTAATTTTATTCCCTTCCAATGCTTCAAATTTTTTGTCTTCCCTTATCAAGTTTGCCAATAGTTCCATTACCATTATAAATAATATTGGTGAAAGTGGGCAGCCCTGACGTGTTCCAGCCTTAACCTCTACCTCTTCTGTAAAAGCTTCGTTTATTCTCACTTTAGCAAAACCATGTTGATATAATTGGTCTATAGTCCTTTTAAATTTCGTACCAAACCCATAATTATTAACCATCTCTTTAATTGTAACCCATTGTAACGAATCAAATGCTTTATATATATATATATCCAAAGAAAATAATCCCACCTCCTGTTTAGTTTGAAGTACTGATCTACTATCCTCCTTGTTAAGTCTGTCCTCTGCCTCCCTTTTAAGAACCCTGCTTGATCCCTGTTTATGTAGTCTGTCATAAAGCTATTCAACCTTTTTGCAATAATGGCTGTAAATATTTTAGCATCTTGATTTATTAATGAAATTGGTCTATATGCTTCTACGTCCTTTAAATCTTTCCCAGGCTTAGGAATCAATACAATTATAGTCCTGTGCCATGAAGTCGGCATCATTTCTCCTTCCAAAATAGAATTGAACAGCTTCAAAAGTCTAGGACCTACCATTTTGTAAAACTCTTTATAAAACTCGGCCGGTAGTCCATCCTCCCCAGCAGATTTCCCTCCTTTCAACTTCTTCATGACTTCTTTAATTTCCTTCTCAGTTATCCTTTCCTCCATTCTATTTCTATGTTCCTCTATTAATTTAATTTTAGAACCCTTCTCTAAATATTTTTTCAACTTTTCCACATTAACTTCTTTTTCTGAATATAATCTTGATAGAAATCTTTTACAATTTTAAGTTTATCTTTTATTTTATTGCATCTAATACCTTCTCTGTTTATTAATGTTCCCATTTCTCTTTTAATCTTTTTCTCTTTTGCTGCCCTAGCCAAGAATTTTGAATTCTTATTACTATATTCAAAATATTCTCTCTTCAAATAAATCAAATCTCATTTCACCTTTTCTATATCTTTCCCAATCAGTTCAGCTTTTAGTCTCTGCATCTTTTCATAAATCTTTGTATTCTTGGTCTTAACATGTTCTTTTTGGAGCTGTTCAATTTCCTTTTCCAAATCCTGTTGTTTATTCTTCCACTGTCTATTTTTAATACTAGCTAATTTAATACATTCTCCTCTAAATAATGACTTCATGGCATCCCACACTATGTTATATTTCACTTCACCCGTATCATTCCATTGCCAACATTCCTCCCAATTTTTCATTATTAATTCTTTATTCTTAGGGTCTTTAAATAGATTTATATCAAATCTCCAATTATTTCCTCCCTGATTCTGTAATTCCAAACTTAATTCTAATAACACTTTTGTATGGTCTGATTCTTTAAAAAGACCCACTTCCATCTCTTCCAAATTTCTAACCATATTTTCCATAACAAAGATATAATCCAATCTAGAATATGAATTATGAACTTGTGAGAAGTTGGTATACGATCTTTCTGACCCTTTAAGTTCTCTCCAGGCATCTCGCAATCTCAATAATTTAATCCATTTATCAATCAATTGCGTTTTTACCCTGGATCTATATTTAGTCACATTTGTACAATCTATATCAGATCTTATTAAATTAAAATCACCTGCAACAATAATTTTTATTGACCTTTCTCTGTCTATTATTCGATAAATTTTCTCCAAAAATTTATCTTGGTGTTCATTTGGGGCATACACATTAACCAATGTAATCGCTTCATCTTCAATTGTTCCTTTCACTATCAAGTATCTACCTTCTGGGTCAGAAATACTTTTTGCCATTGTAAAAACCAATCTACTCAAAATCAAAATCGCTACCCCTCATGCCTTTGTTGTACCAAAAGCTTTTTCATAAATTTGTGTCCATCCCAAAAATAGTTTATTTGTGTCTTCCGATTTTTGATGTGTTTCCTGCAGAAAGATTACATCAGGTTTATCCCTTCTAAGGGCCATTTCCAACCTTTGTCTCTTCACTTGGCAGCCAGACCCTTTAACATTCCAAGACAATATCTTTACACACTTCATAATTAAATTTGATTAAATTTCACTAGGTCCTCCACAATTTCCCAAGATGTGCATTTAACTAAACATTTAAATCCATCTACCCTACATGTAAACATATATATACAAAAAACCTCCACCATCTCCCCCATACTCTTTCTTGACGAACTAAAGAAAAGCGGCCCTTGTCTTCCAAAGATGGGGGGGAGACTTGTAAGATGTTCAGACTTTTCATATTCTTTGCTCTAACTGATCTTCCCATTTAATAGCTTCATTTCTCATTTTTCCTCCTCTTCCACCACCCTCAACCCCTTCCCTGTTACTCCAGCTACTATCCCTCCCATGGCACCCCTTTCTTCTGCTTCATCTTCCCCCTTCTCCTCACCTCCCAAGACCTTCAGCTCCTCCCTCTGTTCACCTCGTTCTTGAGAACCACTTTGAATCAGACCAATTGCTTTCAAATATTCCATTGCATCCATCTCTGAATCAATTACATGCATTTTCTTAGCATAAAAAAAATCTCAGCTGTTGGGGAAACCTCCAATTATATCTAATTTCTTGTTCTTTCAGGATCTTAGTAACCGGCTTCATCTTATACTTCCATATTCTCTCATCAATTGCAATGTCATTGTAAATTTCAATATATTTTCCATCCATCTTTAAAATGCCAGATCCAGCTTGTTTTATAAATTCCATCACTTTCAATTTATCTCCCAAATTTGAAAATTTCACCAACACATTTCTTTGCTCCTCTCCCCCTCTCCTTGGTCCAATTCTATAGGCACTCGCAATGTCTGCCATCTCAAAATCTTTTCCCATCTTCAAATTGTTCAGCCAATCTAAAATTCTTACTTTAAACTGATCTGGCATTTCCCCCATCATTTTTTGAATGACTCTATTATGCCTCCTCATCATTTCTTCCACCATATCCACTCTTTTTTCTTGTATTTTGACTTTACTCTTTACCTCCTTTCCTTTTTCATACAACTTTCTCAAATCTCCTTGCATCAATTTTGAATCCGCCTTAAGAATCCCCATTTCCTTTTCCAGTCTATCAAAATTTTCATTGGTCTGTTTAACCAATTTAGAAAACATCCCAGTAAGCTTATTCTCAGACCCTTGTATTCCTTTCAAAAATATCTACTTTATCTTGAGCTCTGGAGTCTTCCATTCTATCCAATCTTTTAAACAACTTGCCTAGCTCTGTCATAATTTGAACTTAATCCAGAGGTGTTGGAGATACAGTCAGGGTTGTTTTCTCCCTCTTTTCCTTCTTCGTCTCTACTCGCTTTGGCTTCACCACCTCCTCCGCTATGTTCTTTTCCATGCTTGCTGTTATATTCTCAAATAATACGAATAAGTTTTCTTTCAAGTCTTTCACTGAAACACTTTAATCCAGTCCAAAAATTGAGCAAAATATTTGACTTTGACCCTTAATTCAGCTTCAAACTCTGAGAAAACAAAAATCAAGTTAAAATCCAAGCCTTAAAAGGGGCTGTAACAACTCCTCTAACCCCTTTCACCTTCATCAAAAAGTTCAAAAATAAAAATAGGGAATGGGAAAAAGAGGGGGGGAAGGAAAAAAAGAAAGAGTAAAAAGAAAAAAAAGGACTTTTTGTAATCCGCAGTGGATTCCTCCATAGTAGCACCCTCCTCCTTCCATCTGTTCTCCCCCCACAACACTCCAGCAACACTCATAAGAACATAAGAACATAAGAACAGCCTTGCTGGAACAGGCCACAGCCCATCCAGTCCAGCATTCTGTCTCACACAGTGGCTCACCATTTCCTTCAGGGTATTCCCAAGGAGATGCCTTCACCTGCTTAGGATTCCCTGGAAATGGCATTGAGAGATATCCTGCCTATCTCTCCAACCCAGAGGTTGTCCTTAAGTATCCATAATTATAGCCATTGATACCCTTGTCCTCCATGAACTTGTCTAATCCTTTCTTAAAGCTGTCAAGACTGACAGCTGTCACCACTTCTTCTGGCAGGGAGTTCCATAGACCAGTAATCCTCTGGGTGAAAAAGTACTTTCTCTTATTTGTTTGAGAACTAGTACCCAAAAGTTTCATGGAGTGTCCCCTAGTTCTAGTGTTGTGCGATAGGGAAAACAGTTTTTCCTTATCTACTTTGTCCACACCGTGCATGATTTTATAAACTTCAATCAGGTCACCTCTTAGACGCCGTCGTTCAAGAGTGAAAAGGCCCAACCGTTGCAGCCTCAGGTGGTAAGGAAGGTGTTCCAGTCCCCTAATCATTCTGGTTGCCCTCCTCTGCACTTTTTCCAGCTCCATAATATCCTTCTGGAGGTATGGCGACCTGTACACAGTATTCCAGATGGGGCCTCACCATAGATTTATGAAGAGGCAAAATGACACTTGCTGACTTATTTTCTATACCCTTCCTAATGATCCCTAGCATTGAGTTTGTTTTTTTCACTGCTGAGGCACACTGGGTTGACACCTTCATTGAGTTGTCCACCAGGACACCAAGGTCCCTTTCCTGGTTTGTCGCAGAGAGTTCAGATCCCATCAGTTTATAAATGTAATTGGGGTTCTTTGCCCCAACATGCATCACTCTGCACTTACTGATGTTGAAGCCCACTCCCCCAGTGTCAAGAGATCCCTCTGGAGCTCCTCACAATCTCACATGACTCCAATTCCTCTTCCAACCTTCTCAACTTTCTTTATCCTTTACCAACTACCAGCTCAATACTGTTTTAAATGGGGTCTATTTATTAAGTGGGGGTCGTAGTGTAAGCCGCTCAAAGTCTTTGTGATTGGCGCAGCTTTAGAAATTCGAACAAATAAGTAAATAAATAAATAATATGTATGCTGTTCCTTTAGAAGATCATCACATTTAAAAACACAGATCAGGATTCTGCTAGGAATGTGTATGAAATTTGTTCTCCTATTGTTTTTTCCCTTATTGTCATGGGAGGAGATTGGCTTTTTAAAATAATAATAATAATATCTAAACCACTTTTGAGGACCTCCCAAAATTATTGAGTGATTAATGAATGACTGGTGACCCCACAGTAAGTAGGGAAGTCAGAAGAGATGCATTGTTCATTTGAAAGCATAAAATGCTATACACCATTGATCCAACCCCCGTCCCCCCAAAAAAACCCACAAAAGCTGATTCAAAGATGAGTTGATCAAACTAACAGTTCAGTGCATAAGGAAGATTGGTTCAATTGGGGTCTCCCTAAATACTTGGAGGAGTCTGTCACACCTGGAAAATTAAAATTAATTGGCTATTGATTACAAATGAGTATTTCTTCTGTTTTTGTATGAGAACATGGATTAACTGTAGGAAATCCACACCTATGACTCATGACTGAAGTGTATCTCTGGAGGGGCTGAATGTCCCAATAAGTACAGAAAGAAGAGGTATGCAAATAAAGAGAAGAAGTATGATATATACACTTACAATTTTAGCAGTGAAGCATTATTTAGAATTTTGAGAACATTAATTTGTTGGTCATATGAGCTTGTTTGCTTATACACCTATGTTGTACATGCATTTTACAGATATACAAATCAATGAAGCCTTCAGGAATTGAAGAACAGGTGCTTACTGCTGAAGTGTTCAAAACTGAAAAGTAGGTCCAATGTTATCTTTTAATGTTGAACATTTAATCTATGCTTTGTTTATTTATGTTTTTATTTAATACATGTTTCAGCTGTATTGGTACTAGGTATCTGTTATTAGGCCTTGAACCCCAATCATTGGAAAAATTAGGTCATAAATTAAATAAATAACTACCTCATAACTAAAACAATGCCCATCCATTTCCAGTTTCATCTTTAAACATGGAAAGGAGTACATTGAAGAAATGCTTGCCACATCAGATAATAATAATAATAATAATTTCATGTCAGAAATTATTCTGAGTTGAAAGAATTTTTGCAGGAGAAACTCTGCTCAGGGACGCCCGAATGAGGTTTCTTTCATGTCCACAAGAGCTGGGACAGAGATGGGTACTCAATCCATCATGCAGTACCCAGGTCTCGAACTGTCAACTTGCCGGCCTTCTAGCTAACAAGGCGAGCTTCTTAACCACTGAACCACCACAGCCCCATCAGATGATGCTGAGGAAACTGGGGACACTAATAGTGGAAGGAACTTCAGAATGGATCCCTCTGCACTTGAAGTGAAATTAAATAAGCAGTCCTAGACAGATCAGTTTGCCCCAGTTGTGGGACATAGAGGAACTCCATTTTGCACCAAAGAAAGAAAAGGTGTCTGCCAGCTCCATCCTTTTCTTTTTGCCTGCTGGGGGAAAGAAGTAAGCCTAGTGTTTTCAGGTTTATCACAGCTAAAGCCAAAAGTGACTTAATTTAATTTAATAGATTTATATACCGCCCTATCCAATGCAAGCGTGGTGCCAAAATGGCCGCCATGCTCTTTGCGGGGGGCCCCCACCCGGACGCAGACATCCTGGTTAGTCAGGGGGCGTGGCCACCCCTCTATAAAAGGGGTGGCCATGAGGCAGCCTTGCTGCCATTTTAAGAGAAGCGACGGAGCGGAGAAGTTCGCTCCGACGCTGCTCCCCAGTTTGCTCGCCTTTTTATTAATAAATTTGATTGGAGGATATCTCTCCTCTGATCAGTGCCTGCTTGGGTGCCTATGGCACCCAAGCGCAAGTCCCAGGTGGCCCCTAGGCCGCGACCTAGGGGGAGGGCTCGGCCCACTCCCTCGACCTCCTTGGGGCAACCACCGGGCCGGAGGGCTTGGGCGTCCGCACTACAGGGGGGTGGCAGGGTCATAATCCCCACTGCCACTAATCGGAGGACTCGGGCGGGGTCTGCGCAGGCCTGCTCCCCTGGGGTTTCTACCCCTGTTGCACCTTTGCCCAGGTTGGCCCTCTCGGGCATGGCGTGGGATTGCGCCCCACCGTTCTACCGGCCCCCCATGGGCTGGATTATTGGGCATGGCCTTATTCTGGCAAGTGATTGCCACATGGTTTTATCCCTCTGCCTGCTCATCAATTACCCGGTGGGCCGTCCGGCCCATCCGGCCCACCTTATCCCGGTGGGTCAGACACTATGGATGCTCTCCTTGCCCGCATATCGGCACTCGAGGCATCGATGGGAATTGCTCCACCACCATCGGATGGTGGGCTTGCCAGCTCTTCAGTTACGGCCCACATGCTGGCCACGGCCACGCAGCGGGCTGCCAACAGGGTTTAGTTGCTGGAGGACATCAGGCCAGCACAGGCTGGCACCTCGCAGCTCGCAATCAGGCCATTACAGCAAGGCATTCCACCGGGGACCGGTCCTGCTTGGCAGGGACGCACCGGGACACAGGGCTCGATAGTCATCGCGAGCTCCAACGCCCACCACAGGCCAGAACCCCCAGTGGGGGCGGCCCATGGGGTGCACCGACTGAGTATCCTGGTCAAGTCAGTACACCGGTGACACTAGCTCATGATACTGGGGGTGTCCAGTGGCCATGGCTGCAACAAGTTACTGCGGGAGGGCAGTTTAATCCACACTATCCTGTTACTTCCTGGGTGCCCAATTATCCCCCGGTTACTGCAGGGGTGACCACCTCTATGATTACGCCTAACTTCTCAGGGGTCCAACAGGGCCCATTACGGGTACCCCCACTTCAATCCGTGCCAACGGTGGCCCTGCCGACGGCCGGTTACTCCCTATCCCTGGGCGACCATTTATCCTAGGCTACTAGGGAGAAGATATGGCGTGGGGAATACGTTGACATTTTCACCCTCCTGAACCATGAACCCACTAAGGAGGAGAGGGAGGGGCAGGACGACAGGGACAAGGAGTTGTCCCGTCATCGTAAGCCACCCTGCACTTGGGCCAATTGGTTACCGGCCTATCAGATTTACATGGCAGTATACCTACGGGCCCGTCCTGATTTGGCCATCCCAATGGTCCAGTTCCTGGACAATATTTACCGAGCTGTGGTTGATTTTCCTGGCCCGTCATGATTAGCCTATGACGAAGAATTTAGGATGAGGTGGGACGAGCCCTGCCAGAAGTTGTGGCTGCTGTATATGACGCCCACATGGCCAGCGCCTGGTGACCGGTACCACTGTGGCCATGCCGTACAGCGAGCTACTACTACACAGACTCAGGGGGCTCCAGCCCGCCTGCTGTGTTGGAGTTTCTCCGCCAACGGAGTGTGCACTAAGCACCAGTGTAGATTTAGGCACGAGTGCCCTTCTTGTTCTGGCCCTCATGCCGCCTCCGCGTGCCCACGGGCCGGTGGGTCACAAGGCAGAGGAAGGGGTTTTCAGGGGGCAGCCAGAGCTCCCTCTGATGGTGCTACCCATTCAAAAGGCCCCCTCCCCAATTAATTTCCCGGTGCTCGAACGATGGCTGTGCGCTTATCCTAGACAGGATGATGCGATCTACCGGCTTGAGGGCTTCCAGTTTGGCTTCCACATACCCTTTAAAGGTGTTCGTGGGCCTCAGGATGCCCCAAACCTACTGTCTCTCAAGGGTAATGAGGACATTGCTGCGGAGTTGATAGCCAAGGAGGTTAAGGCACAGAGGGTGGCGGGGCCATTTGATGACCCCCCATATCCTAACTTGAAGGTATCCCCTCTAGGTTTAGTCCCTAAGAAGTCCCTGGGTGAATTCCGTCTAATTCACTACCTTTCTTACCCTGCGGGTTCCTCGGTCAATGATGCTATACCGGACGACCTTTGCTCTGTCAGGTATACGTCCTTTGACCAGGTCTTACAGATGGTACGCTTGTGTGGTCCCGGGGCGCTATTGGCAAAGTGTGATATCAAATCGGCATTCCGATTGTTGCCAGTGCACCCGGATGACTTTGAGCTGTTAGGTTTTTGTTTTCGGGGCAAGTTTTACGTGGACAAGGCCATGCCTTTTGGCTGTTCAATTTCCTGTTCGGCCTTCAAAAAATTTAGCACCTTCTTCCACTGGGCTTTTGTTTATAGGTCGGGGTCCCGGTCTGTAGCCCACTACCTCGACGATTTTTTGTTCAGGGTGGACATGACACAGGCACGTGTGCACGCCTGCTCACCACGTTTCAGGTGCTTATGGGGGAACTGGGTGTCCCCCTAGCACCTGAAAAGACAGAGGGCCCAGCCACCGCCCTTACCTTTTTAGGTATTGAAATCGACACCATCGCTCAGACATCCAGGTTGCCTATGGAAAAGGTGACTCGGATCTCTGATGTGATTTTGGTAATGCTTGCCAAGCGTAAGGTGTCTCTCCGGGAGTTGCAGGTGCTTCACGGCCACCTCAACTTCGCCTGTAGGGTAGTGACACCAGGCAGAGCCTTTGCCAGGCGTCTGTGTGATGCTATGGTGGGCCTTTCTAAATGACACCACAGGGTACGGCTGACTAGGGGTTTACGAGCAGACCTTGCGGTTTGGCTCACATTCCTACAGGACTTTAATGGCGTCTCCTTTTGGAGATCTGAGCTTATGGTCAGCCCCCATTTCCAAGTACAGTCGGATGCCTCTGGATCCCAGGGCTATGGGATTTATTTTGAAGGACAGTGGGCCTCAGACATGGCAGGGCACGGATCGCTTACGCGATCTTAAGTTCCTGGAGTTTTTTCCAATTTTGGAGGCCCTTATGCTCTGGGGGGACAGGTGGGCTAATTCGGTGGTTCACTTTTGGTGTGACAATGCTGCGATAGTGCACATTGTCAACGCCCAAATGTCTAAATCCCCCAGAGTCATGGCCTTAGTTCGCCAATTTGTTCTTAGGTCCTTGCGCCTTAATGTGCTCTTCAGGGCCAGACATGTGCCAGGCATTAATAACGATATTGCTGACGCTTTATCCCGCCTGCAGATCTCCCGGTTCCGTGCCTTGGCTCCAGACACAGAGGAGCGTCCCTCTCCACCTCCAGCCGAGATATGGACATTTGGCGAGGAGAGGTGAACCGGGCGATCGGCATGTTTTCGCACCTCGCACACGTAAGGCGTATCAGCATACACTCCTTCAATTTAGGACCCTTTGTAGGCAAAAGCAGTTGCCTGAAATGTGGCCGATACCGGTTGACCAGATTTTACAGTATATGGTGCACCTTCATGATCAGGGGTTGGCCCCATGCACTATCACCACCAGACTTTCCGCCTTGGCATTTATGGCCAAGGCACGGGGCTTTACTGACTGTGTGAATGACTTCCGCATACGCCACGTATTGGAAGGGTGGCCACGTGAACGTGGCCACCACCCGGACACACGTCACCCTGTTTCACTAGGTGTTATGACCCACCTTGCACGAGGTTGGCATAGACTGTGTTAT
>JAWDJE010000004.1:238301941-238486941 GCA_035047345.1 Bradypodion ventrale
TATTGAAATTAAAATATATTTCAATCTGGGGTAGTGCTGTGCAACTTAGACATTAGATCAATTGGACCCCTTTGTTCATGTCTTTAGCCTGGAAGGGCAACTCCCTGCCCCCTGTGCAGCGCTGTGCCTCACCAGCCGCACACAGGCTGGCTAAATTGGGGATACAAGAATATGGGCATTTCCAACTCCATTCACATGAATGCATGTTGGTCATTATGCTTAGTTGGCTCATGACACCTGTTTGCTCGTGCACCTGATTCATATAAATTATGGTGAGTACCCAGCAGTCATCTCATCAAAACAATTTCTTGCAGGCCTGTGAACAACTGCACTCATCCCACACTCTAGCAAGATTATGCTCAAGATAATACAGGATGGACTGCAGCAGCACGTGGAGAGAGAATTACTAGAAGTGCAGGCTGGGTTCCGAAGAGGCAGGGGAACTAGAGACCACATTGTCAACATATGTTGGATCATGGAGTAAACAAAGGAATATGAGAAACAAGTCTACTTCTGTTTCATTGACTACACCAATGCCTTTGGCTGTGTGGACCACAACAAAATGTGGCAAATAATTAAAGAGATGGGAATACCCGAACACCTTATATGCCTCATGAGAAATCTGTACATGAGTTAAGAAGCAACAGTTAGGATGGAATACAGAATGACAGAGTGTTTGGAATAGGAAAAGGAGTAAGACAAGGCTGTATTTTATCACCCTGCTTATACAACTTATACACAGAGCACATAATGCGTAATGCAGAGTTGGACAAATCACAAGTTGGGATCAAAATTGCTGGGAGAAACATCAACAACTTGAGATATGCAGATGATACTACCCTAATGGCATAAAGTAAGGAAGACGTAAAGAAGCTTCTGCTTAGGTTGAAATAAGAGAGTGCAAATGCTGACTTAAGACTCAACATCAAGAAAACCAAGATAACGGCACAGACCCTATCAGTCCCTGGAAAATAGATGTGGAAGAAGTAGAAGCAGTGACAGATTTTACTTTCTTAGGATCCAAGATCACTGCAGATGGGGATTGCAGCCATGAAATAAAAAGGTGACTGATGCTTGGGAGACAAGCTATGAGAAACCTGGGGAACACAGTGAAAAGTAGAGACATCACCTTCACATAGTCAAAGCAGTGGTATTCTCAGTGGTAATGTATGCTTGCGAGAGCTGGACCATTAGGAAAGCTGAGTGCAGAAGAATAGATGCCTTTGAAATGTGGTGTTGAAGGAGAATTTTGAGAGTATCCTGGACAGCAAGGAGAACAAATAGGCCAATCTTAGAAGAAATCACCCCTGACTGCTCCTTAGAAGGTCAAATAGTAAAGATGAAGCTAAAGTACTTTGGACATCAAATGAGAAGAGAGGATCCGCATGAGAAAGCCTTGATGTTGGGAAAGGTGGAGGGCAAAAGAAGGGGACGGCCAAAAATGAGATGGCTAGATGGTATTGTAGATGCAATGGGCACCAAGCTGGGTGGGCTGAGGAGAATGGTGGAAGACAGAGGTTCCTGGCATGCGGTGGTCCATGGGGTCGCAAAGGGTCAGAATCAACTGTGCGACTGAACAACAACAAAAAAGTTAGGGCTGGCTGGTCTCAAGGTGTCTTAAGGAATTGCAATGCTTCCTAGCTTGAGGCAGAATGACAAATCTCAGTGTGGGAAGCATAGGAGAAGACAAAACTTTTATTTTCATGTCCAAAGTTGTTTTAAAAGCTAGACATCCACTATTATCCAGTCCCGGAATGCTCCAGGACTTATTGGCTAGTCATAAAAATGTTTCTATGTTCAAAAGTTTATTTCCAGATGCCAGTAGGATAAATAGTTAACTTGTATCTCCTTGAATTAGTAACTGCTACAAGCTCACCTTCTTTCAAACTTCTAAGTTGAGCAAATGCCTCAACTAGGTTGAGTTTGGGGTTCATTCACTTCAGCAAATGTGGCTATCCACATTTTATCAGGCATATCCGATGCCTAATCAGATGTGGATAGCAATTTCTTAAGACTTCAGCAGACACCGTGAGGTATTGCAGGCGCACCCCCCAATAACGGACACAGACAACATTGAAAGTGGATAACAGCATCGGGCCACATTTATTGATTCAATGCCCTAGTCCGAATTATAAATTTGTATTGGTAAAACGACCAATCATAATTCTTAAGGCAAGCAGGCCGAAGTAACACTGGTAAGGTACCACCCCAAAATTGCCAACGGCAATTGGTTACAATGTATCAATTTGTATCAATTTGTTTGTTGACGACAAACAAATTGTTGACCGTAGTCAATATCTAACTCATGACCCCACCCTCTGACGCGTATCCGTGAAATCACGGGGTGATGCATGCTGGTTAGCTATCGTCATCACCCCGTCGCCTGGTTCGTCGTTGACCGGACAACGTTTAACTAATTTATTCCTGTCTAGTGTTGTCCAGTCAATTGCGAACCTGCCGGATACCTGTGGGTCATACTGTTTACCTTACCAGTGCTACCCGCCAATGTGACCAAAGTCAACATTAGGAACATAAGAAAGACCCCTATATCAAACCATAGCAACAGTGTGGGATGGGCAAAAAAGCCAGGACCCGAAAGCCAATGTGGGTCCCAGCCAAAAATTCCCACCCGGCCCCGAAGCGACCAAAATATCACACTGTTAACTAGGGAGGGGGTGGAGGGGAAAAGATTTCTCCGCTCCGTCGCTGAGGTAAAATGGCAGCTCGGCTGCCTCGTGGCCACCCCTTTTATAAGGGAGCTGGCCACGCCCCTAACTACCCGGATTCTCTGTCCTGTGGGGGGGCCCCGCAAAGAGCGCGGTGGCCATTTTGGCGCCGCGCTTGCATTGCAGGCGCACCCCCCAATAACGGACACAGACAACATTGAAAGTGGATAACAGCATCGGGCCACATTTATTGATTCAATGCCCTAGTCCGAATTATAAATTTGTATTGGTAAAACGACCAATCATAATTCTTAAGGCAAGCAGGCCGAAGTAACACTGGTAAGGTACCACCCCAAAATTGCCAACGGCAATTGGTTACAATGTATCAATTTGTATCAATTTGTTTGTTGACAACAAACAAATTGTTGACCGTAGTCAATATTTAACTCATGACCCCACCCTCTGACGCGTATCCGTGAAATCACGGGGTGATGCATGCTGGTTAGCTATCGTCATCACCCCGTCGCCTGGTTCGTCGTTGACCGGACAACGTTTAACTAATTTATTCCTGTCTAGTGTTGTCCAGTCAATTGCGAACCTGCAGGATACCTGTGGGTCATACTGTTTACCTTACCAGTGCTACCCGCCACACGGAGGGGCTTCAAAGAAGGCCTGACGCCCCCCCCAGACAGTCAGCTCGGTCAACAGGCCTGCTCGCCAATCACCCAACAGGAGGTCCATACCTCCTCGTGACAGATGGACCCCATCCCCTGTGTACAAGTCATAATTTTGCAGGCTAATAGCGGGGTGATGACTGACCCGTCCCCAAGCCCTGTCGGCAAGAAACCGCGCCACCGCCCTATTGACCGTGCGCCTAGCGCGGTCAAGGGCCAGGAGGTTAACGCCCCCTCTATAAGAATGGCGCGGGACAATGTCCGACCAAACCAGGGTTGTGGCAGGCCAGACATAATGCAAGTAGGCGAGGTCCTCGCAAATCGCATGCTTGAGCGATAAGCCAGTGACCTGGCCCAAATCATTGCCCCCCAGGTGGCTGATGAGAATGTCAGGCGGGTCAGCACCCAGGCCAGAAAAAAGGAAAGGCCGCAGCTCCCGCCATAACATCTCAGGCTTACCATGCCATGTGAGACTGGCGTGTTCACCCAGTCCCAGTCGGGGTCCCCACTCTGTCGCCGCAGCGTAACGCGCTGCCCTGTGCACATAGCTGTGGCCCACCAGCCATACTGTCACCGGTGTAATACGACACCCAGGGTCTGTAAGAAAATTGAGAAAAAAGGCGGTAAGGTGACTGGATTGGTACTCATGGCGGGAGTGGGCGCACATAAAACTGAAAACATTGCGAGCTCCACCTCCCCATGCTACGTATGTCAGCCCCAGAGTACCCAAAAGCAGCTGCTGTAGAGGCTGCACCAATACGGAATGAATGTGTGCCATAACGGGCACCTGGTAGGCCCACCCTGGTGAGGGCTCTGCCTGTCACCTTCCAAAACTGAAATTTAGTAAGGGGAGACCCATCTTGGTGACAGAAAAACGGGCCATGGTGCATGCCACGCAGTGCAAGGAACTCCTGTAGGGCACCAACCGGACAGATGTCTGCCAAAGAACACCGTAGCAGTCTTACACCACTGCCTACGCCATGCTGATCTGTCTTAGAGGAGCGTATCCTCAACTGGGCCCAGTCTTTGGCAACATAGACATCTTCGAGTTCCAGTGCCCTACAACTTGCATCCGCCTTAGACAGCATCACAAGTTCGCTGATGCGGAGCGCTCCAAAAAATGCCACCGTTGTGGCTGCATGGAAAAGGGCTGCCTCATAATGATCAAAACAGAGGCCTGGCCAGCCCCGGGCCAACTGGGTAAGAACCCCTGGGGAAATAGGGTGCCGGTCGTCCGGGCAACGCCCGCGCTCGCGCACCCACCCCTCCAAAACATGTCTCACACGGAAGTCAGAGGTGGTGTCCACATGACCTCCCACTTTGGCCATAAAAGCCAATGCCGAGAGCTTGGATGCTATGGTGCGAGGTGCGAGGCCCTGTGCATGCAGGTGAACCATGAACCGCAGAACATGGTCCACCGGGATAGGCCAGGTCTCTGGCAGGTGAAATTGAGCAGAAAATGCTCTGTAAGAATTGAATGCTTGTTGATACGCCTTACGCGTGCGTGGCGCTAGTGACAGGCCAATCGCCCGGTTCACCTCTCCTTGCCAATAGTCCACATCTCGTCCGGGAGTGGCGAGGGAAATTCCTCCGCATCCGGGGCCAAGGCGCGGAACCGGGAGATCTGCAGGCGGGACAAAGCGTCAGCAATATCATTATTAATCCCTGGAACATGCCTGGCCCTGGACAAGACGTTGAGGCGCAGGCAGCGCAACACAAAATGGTGCACTAGTTCCATAACCCTGGGCGATTTGGAAGTCTGTGCATTGACAATGTGGACAACAGCAGCATTGTCACACCAGAAATGCACAACCGAGTTAGCCCACTGCTCGCCCCATAGCATCAAAGCCCCCAGAATAGGGAAAAATTCCAGGTATGTGAGATCCCGCAGGCGACCTGTGCCTGCCCAGGCCGGTGGCCACCCACCATAGGCCCACTTCCCATTGAAGTACATCCCATAACCCAGGGATCCTGAGGCATCAGACTGGATCTGAAAATTGGGGGATGCCAGGAGGTCAGACCTCCAAAATGAGACCCCATTGAACTCCCTCAGGAATTGCAACCAGACAAACATGTCTGCCCTGATACCCTGGGTAAGCCTAACTCTATGGTGGGGCCTGGATAACCCTGCCATGGCATCGCATAAGCGCCGGGCAAAAGCCCTGCCCGGTGCGACCACCCTGCAAGCGAAATTGAGGTGACCATGTAGCACCTGCAGTTCCCTCAGTGATGCCTTGCGCTTGGCCAGCAAATCCGAGATAAGGGCCACTATCCTGGACACCTTGTCGCCCGGTAACCTAGAAGCCTGCGCTACTGTGTCAATCTCCACCCCCAGGAATACTAGCTTGGTAGATGGGCCCTCGGTCTTTTCGGGCGCTAAAGGGACACCGAGTTCCTCCATTAGCGTCTGAAATGTGTTGAGGAGACGTGTGCACGTGTCCCAGCCCCGTTCACCCCCGAATAAAAAGTCATCCAGGTAATGGGCTACAGACCGGGACCCTGACCTGCGGACGAAAGCCCACTCTAGGAAGGTACTAAAACGCTCGAAGGCCGAGCATGATATGGAGCAGCCAAAAGGCATGGCCTTATCAAAATAATACTCACCCTTAAATTTGAAACCCAGCAACTCAAAGTCGCCCGGATGCACCGGCAAGAGGCGAAAAGCCGACTTAATGTCGCACTTGGCCAGCAGGGCACCCGGGCCACACAAGCGCACCATGCGCAGCGCATGGTCAAACGATGTATACCTGACTGAACAAAGGTCATCAGGGATAGCATCATTGACCGATCGGCCGGCTGGGTAGGACAAATGATGAATAAGGCGAAACTCGCCTAGAGACTTTTTGGGGACCAAGCCCAGTGGCAACACTTTAAGATTGGGAAACGGGGGTGCAGGGAAAGGTCCAGCGACCCTGCCCGCATCTAACTCCTTTTTAATGCTGGCCGCAGCCACCTCCTCCCTCCCTCTGAGGGATAAAAGGTTGGGGGCAACCTGAGGGGACCTATCACCCATGAAAGGGATACGGAATCCCTGCTTAAAACCCTGAAGGAGATACTCCCCATCCTCCCCCTTCGGGTACGATGCGAGCCAACGCTCCAGCATGTCCACATTAATTGGGGAGGGGGCCTTTTGGAGCACCAGCTCCATCCGTGGCAGTCTTGCCAGCCCACTGTCCGCCCCTCCCTCTGCCCCGTGTCCCTCCTGGCCAGGGACAGGCAGAGGCTGCGTGGGGGCCCGAACATGTGGGACACTCATGCCTATACTTGCAATTCTTCCTATTGCAGGAACCATTGGACGAGAAAGTCCAGCACAGCAGGCGGGCTGGAACCCCCTGCCCCGCCGCCTGGCGGGTAACCTGCGCTGGAGCCGCTCGCTGGACCGCATGTCCACAATGGTATCTGTCTCCCGGGGCAGGGCGCGTGGGCGTCATGTACAAAAGCCAAAGCCTCTGGCACGGCTCATCCCATCTCATCTCGGGGTGGAGGGGAATCCTCATACGGAATTCCTCGTCATAGGCTAACCACGAGGGGCCCGGGAAATCAACCATCGCCCTATATATGTTGTCCAAATATTGGACCATGGGAATAGCCAAATCCGGCCGCGCCCTCAAGTACACCGCCATGTATATTAAATAAGCCGGGAGCCAGTTGGCCCAGGTACGTGGCGGCTTACGGCGACGTGCCTGCTCCTTGTCCTTCTCATCCTGTCCCTCCCTTTCCTCCTTGGTGGGCTCTCTGTTCAGGAGTGAGAAGATATCTACATACTCCCCCCACCATATCTTCTCTCTGGTAGTCTGTGCCAAGTGATCACCCAGTGGCAAGGAATACCCCGCCGTCGGCAAAGCCGAAAAAGGCACCGCAGCCATAGGAAAAGGGGCCTGAGCTAGCCCAGCCACCCCCAGAACATTCCCCGCAGTGTAAGAACAAGTACCCACCCCAGTGCCCAGGGTGGCAGTCGTCGTCGCCGGGTGGGGTGCCGACAGCGTGGCCCCCGCACCACCCGCGCGAGGCCAAGGCCATTGAAAAGCCCCCCCCCCATATTGGGAATGTGTGTGGATGTACTCGCTTGCACCGTATACTCACATGCTGCACCCCCGCGGGCCGCCCCCACCGGGGGTTCCGGCCCACTGGGGGCGTCGGAGCTCACGACCGACGTAGAGCTCATCACCGGGGCCTGACACACACCTGGCTGCTGGCTGGGGAGCTGCGAGGCAGTGGCCGAAACCGCGCCACGCGCCTGCAGCAGCTCAACCCTCCCTGTCGGCTGTTGTCCTCCTGCCGACAGCGCCTCAAAAGGGACCCCAAAGGGGGCCCCCGCCTGACTGGCCCGAGCCAACGACGCTTCAAGGGCCGCAATGCGGGCCAGTAAGGCTTCCACGTTAACCTGGGGCCAAGGGCCGGCCGGCCCGCCCGGTCCAGGCGTGGGTACAGGTCCCTGTACCCCAGGACCCGAATATGGCCATTGGCCAGCACCGAAGCCCGGCAGGGTCGGTGGAGAAACCTGCCAAGGCAGGGGGCCGCACCACCCCCCAAGGCTAGAGGGCCCAGGGGGAGGCTGCGACCCAAGAGCAGCAGGCCCAACAGGGTGGGCAGGTGCAGGAGCGGTGTCCACCGCTCGCGGGCCGCGGGCCGGAGCCCCTTCCGCGCCCGCACTCTGGTCGCCCGCTCCGGGCCAAGGGGCAATAGACCCCATTCCGCCGGTCCCGGCAGGGGCCTGCAAAGGCGGCTGCTGAGGAGGCGGCACCGCGGTCCTCCGACCTGGGTTGCGCCTCCTAACAGCTCGAGCCGCACTCGAAACTGCCTTCTTCTTCGAAGGCATCTCCACCGAAGCAAAGGGAAGCCAAAGAGGAAGAATCGCTACCAAAAGGCTTCCTGGTAAGCTAAAGAGCGACGGAGACACAGGGGAAAAGACTTCTCCGCTCCGTCGCTGAGGTAAAATGGCAGCTCGGCTGCCTCGTGGCCACCCCTTTTATAAGGGAGCTGGCCACGCCCCTAACTACCCGGATTCTCTGTCCTGTGGGGGGGGCCCGCAAAGAGCGCGGCGGCCATTTTGGCGCCGCGCTTGCATAGTCAAGATTATGGATACACATCGTGTTTCATTTAATTCTAAAAATACAATGGGTTTGTGTAAAGGAAATGGATTTACTGCCACTTGGCAGAACATGGGGTTAACAGACATGCATTTCAACTGTGTGCTGTCAGCAGAGACTTTATGGCTTTCAAGCAATAAATCATAAAAACTTTCCTATTTCTAAACATTTTAAGATAAGGTGAGTTAGGAATCAAATCAATTTAGGTTTCTGTAGCAGGTTCCAATCTTTCTAACCAGGGACAAACATACTGTCCTTGTCAAATCAATTCAGCATGAACCAACTGAAAATTTATTGTCTTATAAAGACCATCTATGTCTTTCTAAAGACTACACCATGATGCCCATACTGGTTGCAATTTTATTTTAGATGAGCAAAAAAACAAACCAAGAAATATTTGTTTGAACATCCATGAATACGTTGCAAACCACATCCTGTAACTGACTTACACTTCGTTTAATAATGCATGCCTTACTGCTACTTAGTAAACAGCTAAATATTTAGTCAGTAATTAAGCTATATCTGCAGATTGGATGTCACTTGTGTTGAATATTGAGTTTTGCTGAATATTCTTCAATATAAAAGATTGTTTATTTTTGCTAGCTTTGTAATGTAAAACATCTCTTATTCTTCAATGTTATCAAACATGTGAAAAAGGGAATACACTGGTTCCATCACATCTTTGTATGTTTTATTTGCCATTTACAAATGAGAGCAATTTTCTGAATAGAAGAGCCCTCTCTCTTTGCAGGCGCACCCCCCCAATGATGGACTCAGACACAAATGAAAGTGGATAACGGCATTGGGCCACATTTATTGATTCAAGCCCTAATCCGAATTATAAATTTCTATTGGTAAAACGACCAATCATAATTCTTAAGGCAAGCAGGCCGAAGTAAAACTGGTAAGGTACCCAAAATTGCCAACGGCAATTGTTACAATGTATCTATTTGTATCAATTTGTTTGTTGACAACAAACAAATTGTTGACCGTAGTCAATATCTAACTAATGACCCCACCCTCTGACGTGTATCCGTAAAATCAGGGGGTGATTCCAGCTGTCTAGTGGTAACCATCACCCCCTCGCCTGGTTCGTCGTTGACCGGACAACGTTTAAACAACTTATGCCTATCTAGTGTTGTCCAGTCAATTGCGAACCTGCCAGATACCTGTGGGTCATCAATGTTTACCTTACCAGTGCTACCCGCCACCCGGAGAGGCTTCAATAAAGGCTCGACGCCCCCCCCCCCAAGACCGTCAGCTTGGTTGACAGGCCTGCTCGCCAATCACCCAGCAGGAGGTCCATACCTCCTCGTGACAGATGGACCCCATCCCCTGAATAAAGCCCATAATTTTGCAAACTGATGGCAGGATGATGACTGACCCGCCCCCAGCCCTTGGTCGAAAGGAATCGGGCCACAGCCCTGTTCACCATGCGCCGAGCGCGGTCCAGGGCCTGGAGGTCAAAGCCTCCCCTATAAGCGTGCCGTGGGACCATATCTGACCAAACAAGGGTTGTGGCGGGCCATACGTAATGTAAGTAGGCGAGGTCCCCGCAAATCGCATGCTTCAGCGATAAGCCAGTGACCTGACCCAAGTCATTACCCCCAAGGTGTATGATCAGAATGTCGGGCGGGTCGGCATTCCTCGATGAAAAGAGGAATGGCAAAAGCTCCCGCCACAACATACCGGGCTTACCGTACCATGTGAGATGTGCGTATGCACCCAGTCCCAGTCGGGGTCCCCAATCTGTCGCCGCAGCGTAACGCGCTGCCCTGTGCACGTAGCTATGGCCCACCAGCCATACTGTCACCGGTGTGATACGACACCCAGGGTCTGTCAAGGGAAAAACAGGGAAGGAAGAGATACATGGTGACTCAAAAGGTACTCACGGTGGGAGTGGGCGAACATAAAACTGGAAACACTGTGAGCCCCACCTCCCCATGCTGCGTATGTCAGCCCCGGAGTACCCATAAGCAGCCGCAGTAGAGGCCGCCCCAATTCTAAATTAATGGGTGCCGTAATGGGCCCCAGGGAGGCCGACGCTAGCCAGTGCCTTCCCAGTCACCTTCCAAAACTGAAATTTAGTGAGGGGAGACCCATCTTGGTGACAGAAAAACGGGCCATGGTGCATGCCACGCAGTGCAAGGAACTCCTGTAGGGCACCAACCGGACAGATGTCTGCCAAGGAACATCGTAGCAGTCTTACTCCACTGCCTACGCCGTGCTGATCCGTTTTAGAGGAGTGTATCCTCAATTGAGCCCAATCATTGCAAACATAGACATCTTCGAGTTCCAGTGCCCTACGACTTGCATCCGCCTTAGACAGCATCACAAGCTCGCTGATGCGGAGCTCCAAAAAAGGCCACCGTTGTAGCCGCACGAAACAGGGCTGCCTCATACCTATCGAAACATAGGTCATGCCAGCCTCGTGCCAGTTGGGTAAGTACCCCAGGGGAAATTGGGTGACGGTCGTCCAGGCAACGCCCACGTTCCCGCACCCACCCCTCCAAAACATGTCTCACACGGAAATCAGCGGTACTGTCCGCATGACCCCCCCCCCACTTTGGCCATAAAAGCCAGCGCTGATAGCCTAGATGCTATGGTGCGGGGTGCCAGGCCCTGAGCGTGCAGGTAAACCATGAAACGGAGGATGTGGGCCACTGGGATCGGCCAGGTATCTGGCAGGTGAGATTGGGTACAGAAGGTCCGAAAGGAAACCAACGCGTGGTGATACACCTTACGCGTGCGTGGCGCCAGTGACATGCCGATCGCCCGGTTCACCTCTGCTTGCCAAAGGTCCATATCTCCTGCGGTAGTGGCGAGGGAAATTCCTCCGCATCCGGGGCCAAGGCACGGAACCGGGAGATCTGCAGGCGGGACAAAGCGTCAGCAATATCATTATTCACCCCCGGGACATGCCTGGCTCTGAACAGTACATTGAAGCGCAGGCTGCGCAATACAAACTGGCGCACAAGGTCCATGACCCTGGGAGATTTAGAGGTCTGTGAGTTGACAATGTGGACAACGGCCGCATTGTCACACCAGAAATGCACCACAGAGTTGGCCCACTCCTCACCCCATAGCATCAAGGCCCCCAGTATGGGAAAAAATTCCAAATATGTGAGATCCCTCAGGCGACCCGTGCCTGACCAGGCTGGTGGCCATCCACCATATGCCCACTTCCCATTGAAGTACATCCCATAACCAAGGGATCCCGAGGCATCAGACTGAATTTGAAATTGGGGCGAAGCCAGGAGGTCTGACCTCCAAAATGAGACCCCATTGAACTCCCTCAGGAACTGGAGCCATACGTGCAGATCTGCCCTGATGCCCCGTGTCAATCTCGCCCTATGATGGGGCCTGGATAAGCCTGCCATGGCGTCGCACAAGCGCCGAGCAAATGCCCTGCCAGGTGCGACCACCCTGCAAGCGAAATTGAGGTGTCCATGTAGCACCTGCAGTTCCCGAAGGGATGCCTTGCGCTTAGCCAGCAAGTCCGATATAAGGGCCACTATCCTGGACACCTTGTTTTCGGGCAACCTAGACGGCTGCGCCACCGTGTCAATTTCCACCCCCAGGAACACTAATTTATTAGACGGGCCTTCGGTCTTTTCGGGCGCTAAAGGGACACCAAGTTCCTCCATTAGCGTCTGAAATGTGTTGAGGAGACGTGTGCACGTGTCCCAGCCCCGTTCACCCCCGAATAAAAAGTCATCCAGGTAATGGGCTACAGACCGAGACCCTGACCTACGGACAAATGCCCACTGCAGGAAGGTACTAAAACGCTCGAAAGCCGAGCAGGAAATGGAACAGCTGAATGGCATGGCTTTGTCAAAATAATATTCACCCTGGAATTTGAAACCCAGCAACTCAAAGTCACCCGGGTGCACGGGCAAGAGGCGAAAAGCCGACTTAATGTCACACTTAGCCAACAGTGCACCCGGGCCACATGAGCGCACCATGCGCAATGCCTGGTCAAAGGATGTATACCTGACAGAACAAAGGTCATCAGGGATAGCATCATTGACCGAGTGGCCGGCTGGGTAGGATAAATGATGAATCAGACGGAACTCGCCCGGGGATTTCTTGGGCACTAGTCCGAGAGGAGACACTTTAAGGTTGGGGAACGGGGGCGCGGGGAAAGGGCCAGCGACCCTGCCCGCAGCAATCTCATTAATGCTGGCAGCAGCCACCTCCTCCCTTCCCCTAAGTGACAACAGGTTGGGTACATCCTGCGGTGACCTATCCCCCGTGAAAGGAATACGAAAACCCCGCTGAAAACCCTGAAGGAGGTACACAGCGTCTGCTCTCTTCGGGTACAATGCGAGCCAACGCTCCAGCATGTCAACATTAATTGGGGAGGGGGCCTTTCGGTGAACCCGCTCCCTCCGTGGCAGTCCTACCTGCCCCTTGTCCGCCCCTACCCCTGCCCCTGTATCCTCCCGGCCTGGGACAGGTGGAGGCAGCATGGGGGCCACCACAAGAGGGGCACTCGTGCTTGTACTTGCAATTTTTCTTGTTGCAAGAACCATTGGACGAGAAGGTCCAGCACAGCAGGCGGGCTGGAACCCCCTGCCCCGCCACTTGGCGGGGGACCTGTACCGGGGCCGCTCGTTGGACCGCATGTCCACAATGGTATCTCTCCCCAGGCGCCGGGCGCGTGGGGGTCATATACAGAAGCCACAGCTTCTGGCAGGGCTCGTCCCACCTCATCTCTTGGTGCAGTGGAATCCTCATGCGAAATTCTTCGTCGTAAGCCAGCCACGCCGGACCCGGGAAGTCAACCATAGCCCGGTAAATGTTGTCCAGATACTGGACCATAGGGATGGCCAAATCCGGCCTAGCCCTGAGGTAAACAGCCATGTAAATCAAGTACGCTGGCAACCAATTTGCCCACGTGCGTGGCGGCTTACGACGACGTGCCTGCTCCTTATCCTTCTCGTCCAGCCCTTCCCTCTCTTCCTTGGTAGGTTCCCTATTTAGAAGGGAGAAGATATCTACATACTCGCCCCTCCAAATCTTTTCCTTGGTGGACTGGGCCAGATGGTCCCCCAGGGGCAAGGAATACCCTGCTGTTGGCAAAGCCGACACAGGCACAGAGGGAACTGCGGGCAAAGCAAAGGAGGCCTGAGCCAGCCCGGGGATCCCCAACACATTTCCTAGCACATTGGGGGCGCCACCCCGACCCAGGCCCTGTGACGAAGGTAAAGTCACTTGGTGGGCCGGGGGCCATTGGACCGCCGGACCACCCAAGCGAGGCCACGGCCATTGGACAGCCCCCCCCCCAAGGAAGTCAGTTGTGTGGGTGCATTAGCTTGAACCGCATACTCACCCGATGCACCCCCACAGGCCGCCCCCACTGGGGGTTCCGGCCCGCTGGGGGCGTCGGAGCTCACGACCGAAGCTGAGCTCGTCGACGGGGCCAGACCAGCACCAGACTGCTGCACCTGTGGAGTGGGGAGCTGCGAGGCAGTGGCCGCCACTGGCCCACGCGCCTCAGGCGGCTTAACCCGACCCATCGCCGGCTGCTGTTTGGCGGCCAAAGGGGGCACCTGAAATCCCAGAGATACCCCTGTTTGGTTGGCCATCGCCAATGACGCTTCAAGGGCCGCCACCCGGGCCAGGAGGGCCTCCACGTCAACATAGGCCCCGGCCCCAACAGGGGGCAAATGGGCAGCCGGCCCATAAGTCACGGGTACCTGTCCAGGTCCCTGAGCCCCCGAGGCCAGATAAGGCCAAGCGCCCATGCTCGGCCCTTGGGGAGCCATGGGCACGCCCTGCAAAGGCAGGGAACCCAACCACCCTCCATGACTCGCACCCCCCATGGGGAACTGCGGGCCCGGGCAAGAGGGCCCAGCCGCACGGACCATGGCAGGAGCCGTGGTCGTCGTTTGCGGGCCAAGGGCCAAGGCCCCGTCCGGGGCAGCCGGTATACACCGTGCATCGGTCCAAGGAGCTACCGATCCCATCCCACCGTTCCCGGTGGGCTCCGCTAAAGGTGGCTGCGGAACGGGCGCAGTCGCGGTCCTCCGACCCGGCTGACGCCTCCGCGCCGATGGAGCCACGTTCACGGCTGCCTTCTTCTTTGAGGGCATGGCTAAGGTAGCTAGGAAGCCTAAAACAAGAGAAAGCTGCCCGAAAAGGCTTCCCCCAAAAGGAGACGAGCGACGGAGGTCAGGAGGAAAAACTTCTCCGCTCCGTCGGTTCGCCAAAATGGCAGCACGGCTGCCTCGTGGCCAGCCCCTTTTATTAGGGTGCTGGCCACGCCCCTAACTACCCGGATGGTTTCGTCCGGTGGGGGGGCCCCCGCAAAGAGCGCGGCGGCCATTTTGTCGCCACGCTTCCATTGTGGTGGTTCTCCATGTGCTTTTATACTCCAGATTTTTAACCTTATTCCTCATGCTTCTATTCAAAAAAGTTAAATAGGAAGAGGGATTTGTTTTTGGATTAACTGTGTTCTTTGTAACCCATGATTGGGCCCAAATCCAATGTTAGTTTTTAAATCCACTGGATCAGTAGCAGTTACAGATGTGTTAACAAGTTCCCATTGGTTCAGTAGACGTACTCTACTAGCAATTGGATTTAGAACTGGAACTGGTGTTTACGTAAATTTAAATTGAACTTCAAATAATTTGAAGTCCCTTTCTATAGGAATAATTTGAGGTTCCTTTCTATAGGAATATTGTAGAGTAGAGTGTGATGCCCACTCGGTAATTTTTCAAATATCAGTGCAGCACCATCAATTTCATTTCTGTGGTTGTAGATTTCTACACTGCTAGATTAACCTGTTTATTTTTCATTAAATGTCCAGATGCCCATACAATTCCACATTGCCATGTGATGCTGAAGTTGGTCTTATTACCATGGATTTCTTCCCATGTTCCAGTTTAGAAAATTAAACTACAAAAAACAGATATTATCACATATGTGGAATTGACATGGAAATGGCAGCCATACATCAAAGTATCCACTGCTTCTCTGCAATATTTAAATACATATTCTCATGCCTTCCTGATGTCAATATATGGTTTCCTAGCGCACTGTAGTGGCTTAGTGGTTAAGATGCTGAACTTGATGACTGGAAGGTTGGCAGGTCAGCAGTTTGAGACCCAAGTGCTTCATGATGGAGTGAGCTCCCATCGCTGTCCTAGCTCCTGCCAACGTAGCGGTTTGAAAGCAAGAAAATACTGTAGATAAATAGGTACCAGTTCGGTGTGAAGGTAAACAACATTCCATGCACTCCAGTGTTTAGTCATGCCTGCCACATGTACACGGAAATGTCTGCAGACACAGACAGTGCTGGCTATTTGGCTGTAAACAGAGATGAGCACTGAACTCTAGAGTCGGATACAACTGGCTTTCAAACAAGGGTGACCTTTACTTTTTTATTTTATACCACTGATTAGCAATGATGGAGGGAGGGAAAGTTATTGTGTGGTGAACAAAACATTTCCGATCAGGAGAAATCAAAATGGGATTGACGTTTCTGATTGTAAGCCATGATTTCTTAATAACAGTAACTGGTGGAAGATGGCATTGCCATCAAATCTAAATAGATTTGTATAGAAATAATTGTTGTTTGTCTAGCAACAACTAATTGCCATTTATTTGATTCACCACCTGAATGAAATTGCCACATATCCGATTCCATCTTTGCTCAACTAAACTGCTTCTTGGCCCTCTATATTTCTAATAACTGCAATAGTTCTTTCTTTTTGAGAAATCAAATAAAGGTGAGCATCTTTCAATAGTAGCTAACTCTTTGATTCACAACTGTATAAGCTCAGTGGTATAAGAAGAGAGCCAGGGGCACATGAAAGGGATTTTTCTTCCCAGGTAATTATGTTCTTTTTCTCTCTCCCCTTCCTCCTTTTAAATAGGATATATACACCCCTTTGAAAAACCAGATGACTGCAACAGGGCTGTGAGTGTTCCTTTTTCTACATACCATTTGACTATGACTCTCTTCAGCATAAGGCAGCACATCCGATGGTAAGAGGTGATGGATGTTATAGTCCAATAATTTTTGGATTGCCATTGGGTTCCCACTCTTGGAATATAGGAATTGCTTTGGTATATCAGGCCAGAGCCCAGCTCAACAGTCTAACTCTGGTAAAGTGTAGTGACCAACTAGATCAGGGGTTCTCAACCTTTTCAAGCCAGGGGCCAGGTCACACTTTCTCAGTCAGCTTCAAGGGCTGGATGGCCATTTTGCCCTGCCTGCATGATGGGAGCAGCCATTTTGTCCAAACAGCTTCAAAGGGGTGGGTATTTTGTTTCTCAAATGCCCTTGGAGCGGTGGGTGTCCATATGAAATGGTGCCATGGGCTGGATCTGGCCTTTGGGCTGAACTAGACAGTACCAAAAGGCCACAAGCAAGCCATACATTGAAACAAAGATCCTGCTGTTTGTTTTTACATTCTGATCATCAGCAGTTCATGGTCTTTGAACATGGAATCACTTTTTTGGCTAATATGAGCAGATGTGGAAGACACAGTTGTCATCCTCCACTAATTTGTCTAATACCCTTTTAAAAAGGTACTTTCTGCTGTTCAATTCTGCAATTCAGTGAGTCCACTGTAGAACACTGGAGGTTTCTGTGAATTTACAATAACATTTATGTTCACCATTTTTTAAAATAAAAAAATGGAAATCAGTGTCAGCAGAGTTCTCCAGGTAGCATCCAATATCACATCAGCACATTCAACAATACACAAAGACAACTGATAACCACACAATCTGCTGTCTTTTAGAATAGTCATATAATAATGCCCAGTTGCTGCTTTATAATTCAAAGCATAAGAGAATGCCATGAGTAGAAATGTTTTATTTTGCCTTCAGTTACTTAATGAGAGTGGGGTCTTGATGAATGAAAAACACTAGACTTCATTGGCCAAAAGAAATGCTTTGAAGATACATTCAAATACTGATGATATTTGTGAAAGCAAATCTCCAGTATAGTTAGCTTTAAAGTATATTTGTTGTTCTTCTATATTAATAGCCTATTACTGAGTAGCAGACTCACATAACCTTTAATAATTCATTGCCATCCTCATGTCCCCCCTTTTTTTTTTGCAATACTGAGTGTCATTATTTATCACCAGTGAATGCATGACTATCATTTCATCAGCCTTTACCCTGTTTCTTACTTAGCCTAGCTTTTCAAGTACTAGATTAGATTCCAAAGTAGTATTCTATGTGCAGAAGGTATGGGATCCTTCCTTCCCCGCTGATACTTCACAATGGACTTTTGCATTTCTTTTTTAAAAATATATTTCTATGGTAAAATATGTTTTTTAATAAACAATATGCAATGTTTGGGGTGCAAAATGGGGGTGTGGTGATTTAGGCCAAAATTCTGCTTACAAAAAAAGTCTTGGTCTTTTTGCCTTTGTGAAGCAATGGCCAGGTTATCCTGCTATGGTAATAGAGGAGACCATACTACCAGCAACTCAACACCCAGTGTCAGGTGGTGGTTAACTCACCTAACCACCCTGAGGACTAGCGGCCTTGGGTGCTGAAGTCCACAGGGAAGGGTGATGGTCCCCAAGTGGATTAAATCACACTTAAATCCATCTTGATGGAGGGCAGCAGCTTCATCAATACTAGCCTGGAGCTGAGAAGGACTTTGTGTGCCAAAAGGGCTCAGGGCCAGAAAGTGACTTGTGGAACTGGATCAGTGGTACAGGTGTCATGCTGCAATGTGGAAGGCAAATGAAAGGCCACTGCATTTTATTCTCAGGACAGTCTTCATCACTGATCTCCATGAGGGTTGCCTAGAATCAGATTGAGATCCAGCAGCAGAAAAAGGAATGGTGAAATCTCTCAGGAGGCTGGCAGTTTTGCGTTTGTTTCTTTTGATTAGGTCTCCTGATGTGTGAAGACACCCATTTTCATTGAGGTGTTGCTCACTCTAATTTAACTATTATACCAAGTCACTGAGCTAAACAAGTCTGATACACTGCTTACCTGGGAGTTTAATTCCCCATTGTGCCTCCTAGGAGAAATGCAGCCTGTGCACCCTCAGAAAGAGGGAATGGTAAATCATTTCTATGTATTCTCTACCTGAAAAACCCAGGAAGGGTTGCCATCACATCACTGCAGATCTGCGATTTGGGGTTTCTTTGCTCTACCCACAGCTCAGAAGAGAACCTCCATACCAAGGAGCAACTATCAGAGCTCCCCAAGTTTCTGGCTAAAGGTAGGAAAGGAAGCCTTAAAGAGGCAGAGCTCAATTAAGTCTCTCTGGTGCTGTGAAGACATACCCACCCTCCCTGTTGATCTAGTGTAGGGGTTCCCAACCCTACAGTCTATGGGCCAGACCTGATCCTCGGCACCATTTCATGTGGCCCACTGCCGCACCCAGAAATGGAAGCAGATGTGTTTACATCAGCCATAAAATGCATCCGCACATCCAGCAGGGCAGGTGTGGGGAGGTGGAGTGGGAGCAACCCCCACCACTGGCTCATTTAGAGAAAGATCACCCATGTTTTAAAACATTTTTAACTAGATTTTTAATTGGTGCAGGTGGGAGGTAGTTTTTCAGTGTTTTTAGGAACTTTAAGGGTTTCTATAGTTTAAATGTTGGGGATTTTGTGTACACTGCCCAGAGTCGTATGTCGACTGGGGTGGCTATGCAAATAAAATAAATAAATAAATCCACAAATGTGCCCACTTCCAGGGGGTGTGGTCTGGCACACTCAGCTGTATGAGGGCATGGTCAGTCCCATGACATAGAAAGGTTGGGAATCCCTGGTCTAGTGTGACAGAAGCTGGTGCTTCTGGACCAGATAGGAACTTTAAAACCTGCTTCACCTGATTGGTATACTGGACAAAAGGTGGATGGGATTTTTTTAATTTATTTTTTCCTATCTCACACTAACTATTCACAGGGATTTTAGGAGCAGATCAGGGTTGGAGATTACAATGGCAGGTAGTGTGGGATAGAAGTGTGTAGCAGTGAATCCTAAAGAACATCAGGGGAGCTAACACAGCCAACATCTTGGTAATGTGGATCTCAAGATTCAGCTGCTGGGATGGGAGCAAAGTATGGCAGACAAGCCATGGTCATTGACTGCCAAAAGTCAAGAGGTTTGGACAGCTGGAGGCAGGCAAGGTCATCCAAGTGTTCCCTGGATGGGAGTGGGCTGTCTTTGCAACAACAACTTTGCAACTTTCCCATGGAGTGCAGAGCAGGGGTCAGAAGGAATCCTCCAATGCCTGATTCAGGGATACACACTATGGCAGGCCACTTGAATCCATCTTGATGGAAGGCAGAAGTTTCACCAATACTGGCCTGGGGCTGAAGAGGACTTAGCCTGCCAAAAGGACTCAGGACCAGAAAGTGACTGCTGGAACTGGATCAGTGGTATGAGTGTCACACTGTGATGCAGAAGGCAGATGAGAGGCCACTGCATTATATTCTCAGGACATTCTTCATAGCTGATTGCCATAATGATCAGTGGATACTTTAACTGAATTTCCCATAGGATTGCATTGAAAACCAAAATACTTTAACCGAAATGCGGTTTCCCATTGTAATGCATGGAAAACCAATTAATCCATTCTGGGGAAAAAATCTGTAAACTGAGCCACTATTTTATATGGATTTCCTTTTGTTATGAAATTTGTATGTTAACCAAGCCATTTGTTAACCGAGGTTCCACTGTATTCAGATTGGGATATGGCAGAAGAAGAAGAAGAAGGTCCTAACTAAACTCCATTACCTGTGTCTGGTCTCATTATTTCCTGGGTTGGGGTGGGGTGGGGGAGCAATGGGTCACCATCAGTCAGACCTGACTTGAAGGGGCACCATTATTAATTATTATCTAAAACTCATCCATAATACACTTAAGATAGAGCATTAATTAGGTTCTTATTCTGCCCACTTCCAACCTCTATCATGATCCATCTATATCCAAATGCTGTAGGCCTTTGTAAATCTTTAAATAGCCAGTTTAACAATATCCTATACACTCATCCCCCAATTATCCCCTAAATTCAACATATAAAATGATCTTTGTGATCGTGGTAAAGTTCACAATTAAATTAAATTTGTAACAAATAATTCCTTCTCTAAAATGGAATAAAAACAAAAAAGGAAAGCAAGGAAAGAGAAGAAACAAAATAAAGCAATTTCTATTTGACATTTAAGTCAGCAGCACTAGCTATCATTGAAGGATAAATCAATTTGCAAAAGCTATGGACAGATCATTACACCTAAGGCTTGAGCTGCCTAATTAAGGAAGAATGTAAAAAGTTGACCTAAAATGCTCTTCCAGAATAAATGGATAGAAAGGGGAGGAAAGTTTACAGCAACATGATGATTTTTTTCTAATTAAGCCTTGTATCAATAAATATTATCTATAAATGGATATATAATTTAAATCCCCAGTGTGGGCTCAGTCTGAGGTAGCTACTGCATTAAATGTATATCTCCACTTTTTCTAATGCACAACTTCAAGTACCAAGAGACAAGGACTAATTTGATTACCTTTACCTCACAGTAAGCAAATAGATCTGGGAGAGAGGAATGCAAATTTAAAGCTGACAGTATCAGGTTTGAATGCTCATTCAGCCATATGGTTCAGATCAGATATCATTCCCATGTTGATAAGGCAAGCTAGGCATATCAGAGTCTCAAATAAAACTTATAAATACTGACTGGAATCCAAAAGCAGAACTTTTACGAAGTAAGACTGATGATAACTCTCTGGAAATTAAAAATTTTCAATCCCTTACCAAGGCCCTGAAGCATCCATGGGATCTCTTTTGTTGTAGGAAAGCCATTGGAGGCTACGGGAGGAGAGGAAGTCTTTAATTTCTAAAACACCACCACCTGTAAAATCATCCATGCAGTGGTGATTCTCAGACGTTAGAATCTCCCATTCCACAGCCCCTGAGACACCCACCCCTTAGGGAAAGTCATCCCAAACAACCAACAGTAATGGGGTGGGTGGTGGGGAGTTTGAATTTTAAAATTTCAATTAAATTTCTGAGTAACTGGTGTAGCTGATGATGTTATTAGCCATACACAGCACAAGATGTGCTACTCAATTTCAGCCAATGTATTAGGAATTGTTGTTGTTGTAACTGAGACATAGTAACTGTATTGACATTTGTCTCCGGCCGGCACATGCCTTGGCTCCCTCTGATTCAGAGGCCCACAGGTGCTGCACAGTTGGGAGACCACGGTGATTTGGCAAATGAGGCCGATAAGGGTGTGCTTTCTCAAAAATGGCCCGAGAAAGCCTGGGTTCACAAGGAAATGGCAATCTGTGACTGATGTCACAGTTAAAATTAAAGTTGCAAAACCCCTTGAGACAAGACTCTGGATTCCCATGCAAAAAAACACCCTTATCTCATTTTGGGGAATATTATGGCCTTGGAGCTGGGTAAGTTGTGTGTGGGAGTAAAGCTGTTACCTCGGCTGCAGCTCGCTGTCCTGTGGCTGGATTCCAGGCCTCGAAACAAAGTTTCTCCTTCAGCAGAGGCTCCCACAAAGTAACCCAAAAGTTGCAATCCTTCTCTTAGGAAAAAGGCCTTATTGTTAAATATCCCCATTCAATCTGTGGGGGAGGTGGGAGCACAGCTGACTGGCGTTGTTGCGGCGGGACATTCAAAGCCGCACCGCCAGCGCCGTCAGAGCCGCAGTCCACCACGGCTCCCTCCCCCGCCCCGCCGGTAGGGGAGGTGGGAGCACAGCTGACCGGCGTTGTTGCGGCGGGACATTCAAAGCCGCACCGCCAGAGTTGCTGGTCCATTTCCTGGCCTCGGCTGTGTTGGGGCCAGGTTGTCTTCTTCTTTGGCTCCGTTCATTAATGTGCGGGCCATGGGATTCCGTTTTGGGGGCATTAGTAGCCGCGGGACTGTGTAATTAAATGTCTATTGTATAATTCATTGTGTAATTTACTGTATTGTATTATTATTGTTTTCCTATTGTATTTTCATGCTGTTATATTGTGTCTATATTTGATTTGTTATGATTATATTGTATTTTTGGATTTTTTGTATTATTATACTGTTATAATTGTATGTTTATTAATTGTATGTATATTAATTTGTTGTTGTAATTGTACTTATATTATTGTGTTGTAAGCCGCTCTGAGTTGGCCTTTTGGGCTGAGTGGAGTGGGGTATAAATCCAATAAACATAACATAACATAAAACATTCTTGACAATCAAAGTCCTTTTATGATTTAGTGAATAAAATAACAGAGTCCAATAAATGCAATGTAATAGAAAAATTGCATAGTCGATGTCTTGTCAAAGCCTAAATCCCATCACCTTTGGATTTTAGGTTAAGTGTGGTGGTGCCCATACGAGATGGTTCAATGAGGGAGTCTAGCTCAGATGTCAAGAGAGATAGAGCTCCCACTGCAATCCAGATTCTACTTTTGAACAGAGTAAAAGCCCTGGTTTTTATACCATTTCCCCTGGGAAAGTGTCCTTGAGAAGTGCTAATTGACTTCTCAAAGTGACAGGTTTTGTGCGTAGATCACAGGCTACCCGGTGGCTATCCTATTTTTGTTCCATCTCAGCCCGTGAGATAGAACATCTTCCCAGACACTGACTTTGGGAAGAAGAACCAAAATGTACTTTCCCAGAAAAAAGGGATGATGCCATTCAATGGCAGGTGCCAACTAAAAATGGCTCCAGTTAGGCTAAGCAGAGAGTATCGCAAAAACAAAAGAAAAGCAGATTTAAAATCCTTACTTAATTACCTATATGAATATAATGTAATAAACATAAAAAAGGATGTTATCCCAGATGGAATCACAACAAACTGAATCACATTGTGACTGCAACTTGATGGAGAATAGCTGCCATTTTTCTTTTTGACAAGAAGCTAATTGTTTTGTAAGTTGCTGCAAGAAGTGTACATGTTTAGTACTGAAGGACAGAGGCTTCTTCTTTCATGTCTAGCCCTGATGTGCAACTGCCAAAATGAAGGCACCTTTAGGTGAGTTCATTCAGCAGTTTCTTTTGCCTGGCCTACTGTAAGAAAGGTCTTTATTTGCCCAAGTGAGCAAGAGGGTTTAATACTGTGGGACTTTCATTAAAGTAAGTTGGTTCTCACTCACAAATTGTAATACTGTTATGCTTTTATCTTTTTCCAGTATCATATGATGAAGTGGGACTGTACTTCCATGGGGACAGTTTCAAAGTTTGACTCATAGAGATTCTTGGGGTCAACATGTCCTCAAAAATTGATACAGTATTGGTGTTGTCATTGACATTGGCATTGGCATTACAATAGGCTTCGGCTCAGGTTTAGGCTTAGTCATCGCTCATTATTGTTGATACTTGGGACCTGATCTTGGTTCCATTTTTTTTTTCTTCTTCCATCTTAATTAAGAACTTGGGAGACAGCATTCAAAAGAGTTTATATAATTATATCATCAATGTCTTTGGATACATATTAACTGCCACAGCAGCTATCAGCTGAAGTACATACTGTAATAGTACTACTAAATTCTACAGGAGTTATTCTTGAGGCATGTCAACATTATCTCGTATAATTATAAAGTCTGAAAATCTTGACCCGTCAAGGCACCCATGATTTAGACACTAAATCTTCATGCAGCAGCAAGCTCATTTTTCTTATGTCAAGTGCAAAGAAATTAGTTCAGGCACTACTCTAGTATTCTTTATTAAGCAAATTATATATACAGAAAGGTGGGTGAGGTTTTGTATGTACTCATTAAAGAAAAGTCACCCTTCCTTCTTTGGTATTTCAAGCTTTCATAACATAGGTTCCCAGAGTTTAGAGGCAACTTTAAATGATTAATTATAGTTAATTTCATTTAGATTCCCAAGGCCCCATCCCATGCACAAGGTGGCCTGATTGTGGTTAAAAAATACCATAACCTTTGAGGAAGCTCTTTGCAGGCACACCCCCCCAATAACGGACTCAGACAACATTGAAAGTGGATAACAGCATAGGGCCACATTTATTGATTCAATGCCCTAATCCGAATTATAAATTTGTATTGGTAAAACGACCAATCATAATTCTTAAGGCAAGCAGGCCGAAGTAACACTGGTAAGGTACCACCCCAAAATTGCCAACGGCAATTGGTTACAATGTATCAATTTGTATCAATTTGTTTGTTGACAACAAACAAATTGTTGACCGTAGTCAATATCTAACTCATGACCCCACCCTCTGACTCGTATCCGTAAAATCACGGGGTGATGCATGCTGGCTAGCTATCGCCATCACCCCGTCGCCTGGTTCGTCGTTGACCGGACAACGTTTAACTAATTTGTTCCTGTCTAGTGTTGTCCAGTCAATTGCGAACCTGCCGGATACCTGTGGGTCATACTGTTTACCTTACCAGTGCTACCCGCCAATGTGACCAGAGTCAACAGTAGAAACGAAAGGAACCCCTATATCAAACCATAGCAACAGTGTGGGATGGGCAAAAAAGCCAGGACCCGGAAGCCAATGTGGGTCCCAACCAAAAATTCCCACCCGGCCCCGAAGCGACCAAAATATCACACTGTTAACTAGGGAGGGGGTGGAGGGGAAAAACTTCTCCGCTCCGTCGCTGAGGTAAAATGGCAGCGCGGCTGCCTCGTGGCCACCCCTTTTATAAGGGAGCTGGCCACGCCCTAAACTACCCGGACTCTTCGACCTGTGGGGGGGGGCCCGCAAAGAGCGCGGCGGCCATTTTGGCGCCGCGCTTGCATTGCAGGCGCACCCCCCCAATAACGGACTCAGACAACATTGAAAGTGGATAACAGCATAGGGCCACATTTATTGATTCAATGCCCTAATCCAAATTATAAATTTGTATTGGTAAAACGACCAATCATAATTCTTAAGGCAAGCAGGCCGAAGTAACACTGGTAAGGTACCACCCCAAAATTGCCAACGGCAATTGGTTACAATGTATCAATTTGTATCAATTTGTTTGTTGACAACAAACAAATTGTTGACCGTAGTCAATATCTAACTCATGACCCCACCCTCTGACTCGTATCCGTAAAATCACGGGGTGATGCATGCTGGCTAGCTATCGCCATCACCCCGTCGCCTGGTTCGTCGTTGACCGGACAACGTTTAACTAATTTGTTCCTGTCTAGTGTTGTCCAGTCAATTGCGAACCTGCCGGATACCTGTGGGTCATACTGTTTACCTTACCAGTGCTACCCGCCACACGGAGGGGCTTCAAAGAAGGCCTGACGCCCCCCCCCCAGACCGTCAGCTCGGTCAACAGGCCTGCTCGCCAATCACCCAACAGGAGGTCCATACCTCCTCGCAACAGATGGACCCAATCCCCTGCATACAAGTCATAATTTCGTAGGCTAATAGCGGGGTGACGACTGACCCGTCCCCAAGCCTTGTCGGCAAGGAACCGCGCCACCGCCCCATTGACCGCGCGCCTAGCGCGGTCAAGGGCCAGGAGGTCAATGCCCCCTCTATAAGAATGGCGCGGGATCATGTCCGACCAAACCAGGGTTGTGGCAGGCCAGACGTAGTGCAAGTAAGCAAGGTCCCCGCAAATCGCATGCTTGAGCGATAAGCCGGTGACCTGACCCAAATCATTGCCCCCAAGGTGTATGATGAGAATGTCAGGCGGGTCAGCACTCCTGCTGGAAAACAGGAAAGGCAGCAGCTCCCGCCACAACATCCCAGGCTTACCATGCCATGTGAGACTGGCGTGTTCACCCAGTCCCAGTCGGGGTCCCCACTCTGTCGCCGCAGCGTAACGCGCTGCCCTGTGCACATAGCTGTGGCCCACCAGCCATACTGTCACCGGTGTAACACGACACCCAGGGTCTGTAAGAAAATTAAGAAAAAAGGGGGAAGGTAAGGTGATAGGATTGGTACTCACGGTGGAAGTGGGCGCACATAAAACTGAAAACATTGCGAGCCCCATCTCCCCATGCTGCGTATGTCAGCCCCGGAGTACCCAAAAGCAGCTGCTGTAGAGGCTGCCCCAATACGAAATGAATGTGTGCCATAACGGGCACCTGGTAGGCCTACCCTGGCGAGGGCTCTGCCTGTCACCTTCCAAAACTGAAATTTAGTAAGGGGAGACCCATCTTGGTGACAGAAAAACGGGCCATGGTGCATGCCACGCAGTGCCAGGAACTCCTGTAGGGCACCAACCGGACAGATGTCTGCCAAAGAACACCGTAGCAGTCTTACACCACTGCCTACGCCATGCTGATCTGACTTGGAGGAACGTATCCTCAACTGGGCCCAGTCTTTGGCAACATATACATCTCCGAGTTCCAGTGCCCTACAACTTGCATCCGCCTTAGACAGCATCACAAGTTCGCTGATGCGGAGCGCTCCAAAAAATGCCACCGTTGTGGCTGCATGAAAAAGGGCTGCCTCATAATGATCAAAACAGAGGCTTGGCCAGCCCCGGGCCAACTGGGTAAGAACCCCTGGGGAAATAGGGTGCCGATCGTCCGGGCAACGCCCGCGCTCGCGCACCCACCCCTCCAAAACATGTCTCACACGGAAGTCAGAGGTGCTGTCCACATGACCCCCCACTTTGGCCATAAAAGCCAGCGCCGAGAGCTTGGATGCTATGGTGCGAGGTGCAAGGCCGAGAGCATGCAGGTGGACCATGAACCGCAGAACATGGTCAACCGGGATAGGCCAGGTCTCTGGCAGTTGAAATTGAGCAGCAAATGCCCTGAAAGAATTAAATGCTTGTTGATACGCCTTACGCGTGCGTGGCGCTAGTGACAGGCCAATCGCCCGGTTCACCTCTCCTTGCCAATGCTCCATATCTCGTCCGGGAGTGGCGAGGGAAATTCCTCCGCATCCGGGGCCAAGGCACGGAACCGGGAGATCTGCAGGCGGGACAAAGCGTCAGCAATATCATTATTAATCCCTGGGACATGCCTGGCTCTGAACAAAACGTTGAGGCGCAGGCAGCGCAGCACAAAATGGCGCACTAGGTCCATAACCCTGGGCGATTTGGAAGTCTGTGCATTAACAATGTGGACAACAGCAGCGTTGTCGCACCAGAAATGCACGACCGAGTTAGCCCATTCCTCGCCCCATAGCATCAAAGCCCCTAGTATAGGAAAAAATTCAAGGTATGTGAGATCAAGCAGGCGATCCGTGCCTGCCCAGGCCGGTGGCCACCCACCATAGGCCCACTTCCCATTGAAGTACATCCCATAACCCAGGGATCCTGAGGCATCAGACTGGATCTGAAAATTGGGGGATGCCAGGAGGTCAGACCTCCAAAATGAGACCCCATTGAACTCCCTCAGGAACTGTAACCAGACAAACATGTCTGCCCTGATACCCCGGGTAAGTCTAGCTCTGTGGTGAGGCCTGGATAACCCTGCCATGGCGTCGCATAAGCGTCGAGCAAAAGCCCTGCCCGGAGCGGCCACCCTGCAAGCGAAATTCAGGTGACCATGAAGCACCTGCAGTTCCCTCAGTGATGCCTTGCGCTTGGCCATCAACTCCGAGATAAGGGCCACTATCCTGGACACCTTATCCTCCGGTAACCTAGAAGCCTGCGCTAACGTGTCAATCTCCACCCCCAGGAATACTAGCTTGGTAGATGGGCCCTCGGTCTTTTCGGGCGCTAAAGGGACACCAAGTTCCTCCATTAGCGTCTGAAATGTGTTAAGGAGACGTGTGCACGTGTCCCAGCCCCGTTCACCCCCGAATAAAAAGTCATCCAGGTAATGGGCTACAGACCGGGACCCTGACCTGCGGACGAAAGCCCACTCTAAGAAGGTACTAAAGCGCTCAAAGGCCGAGCATGATATGGAACAGCCAAAAGGCATGGCCTTATCAAAATAATATTCGCCCCGGAATTTGAAACCCAGCAACTCAAAGTCACCCGGGTGCACCGGCAGGAGGCGAAAGGCCGACTTAATGTCGCACTTGGCCAGCAGGGCACCCGGGCCACACGAGCGCACCATGCGCAGCGCGTGGTCAAAAGACGTATACCTGACTGAACAAAGGTCATCAGGGATAGCATCATTGACCGACCGGCCGGCTGGGTAGGATAAATGATGAATAAGGCGAAACTCGCCTTGAGACTTTTTGGGAACCAAGCCTAGGGGCGACACCTTAAGGTTGGGGAACGGGGGTGAAGGGAAAGGGCCGGCTACCCTGCCCGCATCCAACTCCTTCCTGATACTGGCAGCAGCCACCTCCTCCCTCCCCTTGAGGGACAAAAGATTGGGGGCATCCTGAGGGGACCTGTCACCCATGAAAGGGATGCGGAACCCGTACTTAAAGCCTTGAAGGAGATACTCCCCATCCTCCCCCTTCGGGTACACTGTAAGCCAACGCTCCAACATGTCCACCTTAATTGGGGAGGGGGCCTTTCGGTGAACCAGCTCCATCTGTGGCAGCCTTGCCAGCCCACTGTCCGCCCCTTCCTCTGCCCCATGTCCCCCCAGGCCTGGGACAGGCAGAGGCTGCGTGGGGGCCCGAACATGTGGGACACTCATGCCTGTATTTGCAATTCTTCTTATTGCAGGAACCATTGGACGAGAAAGCCCAGCACAGCAGGCGGGCTGGAACCCCCTGCCCCGCCGCTTGGCGGGTAGCCTGTGCTGGGACAGCTCGCTGGACCACATGTCCGCAATGGTATCTGTCTCCTGGCACGGGGCGCGTGGGTGTCATGTACAGAAGCCAAAGCCTCTGGCACGGCTCGTCCCACCTCATCTCCGGGTGGAGTGGAATCCGCATACGGAATTCCTCGTCATAAGCAAGCCACGAAGGGCCCGGGAAATCAACCATTGCCCTGTATATGTTGTCCAAATATTGGACCATCGGAATAGCCAACTCCGGCCGCGCCCTCAAATACACTGCCATGTAAATTAAATAAGCCGGCAGCCAGTTGGCCCAGGTACGTGGCGGCTTACGACGACGCGCCTGCTCCTTATCCTTCTCATCCAGTCCCTCCCTTTCCTCCTTGGTGGGCTCTCTATTCAGGAGTGAGAAGATATCTACATACTCCCCCCGCCAAATCTTTTCTTTGGTTGTCTGTGCCAAGTGGTCACCCAGTGGCAAGGAGTACCCCGCAGTTGGTAAGGCCGAAAAAGGCACCACAGACACCGGGAAAGGGGCCTGAGCTAACCCAGCCACCCCCAGTACATTCCCTGGATTGTGAGAAAAACTACCCACCCCGGTGCCCTGGGTGGCAGTTACCGTCGCCGAGTGTAGTGCCGGCTGCTGTGCCACCGCACCACCCGAGCGAGGCCAAGGCCATTGAAAAGCTCCCCCCATAGAAGGAATGTGTGTAGGTGTACTGGCTTGGACCGCATACTCACATGCTGCACCCCCGCGGGCCGCCCTCACCGGGGGTTCCGGCCCACTGGGGGCGTTGGAGCTCACGACCGACGTAGAGCTCATCATCGGGGCCTGACCTGCACTCGTATGCTGGCTGGGGAGCTGCGGGGCAGTGGCCGAAGCCACGCCACCCGCCTGAGGCAGCTCAACCCTGCCTGCCGCCTGTTGTCCTCCCGCCGACGGCGCCGCAAAAGGGACGCCAAAAGGAGCCCCAGCCTGGCTGGCCCGAGCTAAAGACGCTTCGAGGGCCGCAAGGCAGGCCAGTAATGCCTGCACGTCGATCTGGGGCCAAGGGCCGGCCGGCCCGCCAAGTCCAGGCGCGGGTACAGGTCCCTGTATCCCAGGACCCGAATAGGGCCATTGCCCAATACCGAAGCCCGGTAGGGTCGGTGCAGGAACCTGCCAAGGTGGGGGGCCACACCACCCACCCAGGCTAGAAGGCCCAGGAGGAATAGAGGCAGGCCCAACAGGATGGGCAGAGGGAGTAGCGGTGTCCACCGCTCGCGGGCCGCGGGCCGATGCCCCTGCCGCGCCCGCATTCTGATCCCCCGCGTCCGGCCAAGGGGCGATAGACCCCATTCCGCTGGGGGCCTGGACAGGCGGCTGCTGGGGAGGTGCAGCTGTGGTCCTCCGACCCGGGTTGCGCCTCCTCCCAGCTCGAGCCGCACTCGAAGTTGCCTTCTTCTTCGAAGGCATCTCAACCGCAGGAGAGGGAAGCCGAAAAGAAGATTCGCCGCCAAAAGGCTTCCCGTAAGGAGCGACGGAGACACGGGGGAAAAACTTCTCCGCTCCGTCGCTGAGGTAAAATGGCAGCGCGGCTGCCTCGTGGCCACCCCTTTTATAAGGGAGCTGGCCACGCCCTAAACTACCCGGATTCTTCGTCCTGTGGGGGGGGCCCGCAAAGAGCGTGGCGGCCATTTTGGCGCCGCGCTTGCATTCTGTGCACCCCTTGTGTAGTGCCCAGGAATGATGGGCTTTGAGGAAGATCTTTGTATCTCAAGGAGTATAGTGATACTGCCATTTCCTCCAACAAGCTCTGATAGGCTCCTAATCAGCCAAGGCTGGGGTAATGTCACTATGACCCACCTGTGCCTATCTTCTTTTGCCAGGGACCCATCCCAGTATACCTGTCTTCCTCTGCTAAATTATATATACATATTCTAAGAAATTGAGTTGGCTTGCTGCATGGGAAAGGAATGTTAATTGTCTGAGAAAGGACCGATTAGTGTATTTACTTCTGTTTGAGTTTAAGCACAGCTGCAAGCATGTGTGGGGAGTTCATAGCAGAGGAAGACAGGTATACTGGGATGAATCCTTGGCAAAAAGAAGATAGGCTGATAAGGAGCCTATTATCATCTATTCCTGCTCGGAAGTTGTACCAGCCTAGTATCATTGACTGATAACAAGGCAGTAACAAGCTTGATGTAATTCATACCAGCAGGGTCATTATGTCAACTAGTCCATTCCAGATACCATTTGTTTTGGTTTAGAGATATCTATACATCTCTCGGGTGAGAGGCATGGAGCCTGGAGGGTGAGGCAACACCTTAGCTCAGGTTATAAATGAAGGAGAGCTTGACCATCAAGCTCTGCATGGACCAGAAGGTGCCAGATGCGATGCCCCAGAAGGCCAGGGGCATCCCTGTTACCACTGGGCTCCTGGCAGCAGAAGAAGGACCAGTAACTACGGTAGTTAAGACAGCAGTAATGACTATTCCCAATTAGTTCCAATTGGTATACATTTGCTTGCTTTTACTTTTGCTTAAATCTTTGTTCTGTTTGAGTTATGCTCTGTCTTAAAACTTGTCTAATAAAGATTTTTCCCCTCAACCACAGAGTGCCCATTGTGTCAAGGATCCTGAAAGAACCTAGGTGCAGCAGGCCTGGCCAGCCTGTGTGGCAAGACAACTTGTGATATACAGTGGCAGATGATAAGTCCTTCATTACAAATTTGGGTAAAAGATCCTTGTTCAGAAATCTGAAAATAATGCATTTTTATGCATGTGAATTGATCAAAGTGCATCTTACAGTAGCTACATGGCATCGGTAATTTGGTGTTCTTCCCTACCCAGCACATCACATCATATGCCCCAACACATTCCTTCTCGGACTAGCTGCTCTCATCTGTGCTTCGTTTGTATAATAGTAGGTTTACATGGAGCTACTGTATAGCAAAGGCAGTGGCTGAAAATCCAGGACAATGAGAAGTACAATAGCAATTGATTGCAGGGCTTGGTAAATTGCTTCTCCTATTCTGGAGGAGATTATGGAGTCTAGATGCTTCAACACACCAATGAGAGTGACCAATTAATTTTTCAGTAAGTTTATGTCAGAGATGGGAAATGTTCCTTTGTTTGTATTCAAAAGAAGATGATGTTTCCCCTCTCCCATTTGTATAACAATGGTGATGTATACTCACTCTCACACACGTCATACTGTACATACTTTAGAAACAAGGACAATGTAAGGAAGAGCTAACTCTTAAGGTAGGGCCTGTGCAGATACTCTGCTACTGTGTAGATACTCTGCTATTGAAGAAAAAAGTATTCCATAGTACTTCTAGAGGTAATCTTCTTTAACCGATAAAAACATTCTGCTTTAATATAAACATTTGTTTATATTACTAAGTGTCTCCCCTCCTGGTCTGCCATACACTGCTACCCCATCAACACAGTCACAGTCTAGTAGAAGATTAATATTTCAAAACTTGTCATGGCCAGTTTCACTTGACTCTGTCACTGCCTGTATGTCTGACAAGCTATTTATCATGCTGCTAAGTGTCAGCATTAAATTATCCCTGCTGTTATGACAGCAACATTATTCATCAGGATTACAGCCTAAGTACAAGGCTGCTTACAGCCGTTACCGTCTTCTTCTGGGCTTTATCGATTTCTGAGTTTCCATTAAAAATGAAAAGCCATACCACATGAATGTACCACATGAATGTTCATACCCTGCATGTTGATTTTTTGGGAAAAAATTCTATGTGAAAATAGGCAGCAGCAGTGGCAAAAATCATCCCAATGAGCAAGCTGTGAACATAGTGCTCTCATGCCGAGAGCAGGAGAAGAACATTTGGAAAAGAGAGTCATTGACAGGCAGTAAGTTAACTTCAGAAGATTCCTGACTATGTCTCTTGAGAGAAAGACACAAAGAGTTACATGGGTAAAGTCTTTGGCTCTACAACTTGGTCATATTTTCCTGTGAAGGTGAATGTACCATCTGCAAGAATTTCATTAAAAAATAATTGTTGCATGTGTAATTTTTAGTGCAACCACAGGATAAAGGTAGTTTCAACTCTTTACTCTTCTACCATAGTCATGGTTAAGCTACACTCCATTTACAAATAAAAGCTTTATTTCTGGGGCTAATAGGAATTTTACGTGATGTGGCTGGGACCATATTGGAAGGGAAATAACCCTGTTACATTATTTCCCTTTAGCACCCCTATTATTTTCTCCACAGCATGCAAATTACATCCTTTAGAAGTCTCTGAGGCATGAGATTTGCCATAGAAAAATAATTACACCACTCCAAGGCCTATTTTAGCTCCAAGAAACACACCACATTTTAAGATCTTGGAGCCTGTGAGAAAAGGGTGGTGGAGCCTTTTGGAGTGCTGCTCTGAGAAACAGGATACATTTCCACTCCCCAGCTCTTGAAAAATCTGGGATAGAGATGTTAGGGATACTTGCCCTGTTCATCCTTCTATGTTAAATGAGAATAAATATGTCAGTCAGTCAGTGGAGAAGGGTGAATTTTTGGTTGTTGCTTGTCTTGGAACTGCAGTGGCTCAAGTGGTTAAGACACTGAACTCGACGACTGGAAGGTCGGAGTTCAGTTCCTGGGTACTGCATGACAGAATGAGCTCCCATCTCTGTCCCAGCTCCTGCCAACCTAGCAGTTCAAAAGCAAGAAATTGCAAGTAGATAAATAGGGACCACTTTGGTGGGAAGATAAACAGCATTCCATGCACTCCGGTGTTGAGGCATGTCTGCCACATATCCATGGAAATGTCTGCAGATACAGACAATGCTGGCTCTTTGGCTATAAAAAGAGATGAGCACTGAACCCAAGAGTCATATATGACAGGCTTTCGAGCAAGGGTGACCTTTACCTCTCTTGGAAATAATTTATGCATTTTCAAGACATATATTCTCGTGTACAATTGCACAAAAGTTAAAATAACAGTAACTGTTGTTTTGTTGAGTGGGCTTCAAAAAAGTAGAAATGCATTTTTTTAAAAAAATATTTTGTACTCCCATGCCTTCTGCATGTTTGTATTCAGCTTGAGAAAAGCAAGACATTAGGGAAACTATGTGCAAATTATTCAAACCAAAACGCCACCAAAAGCACTTGGAGATTTACTCTTATGCTAGAGATGAAAACTCTCATGATGACTGGAGACTTTCTTGCTTGACGTTAATAAGCCATAATATTTCTTCACATCCCTTGTTGTTCATTTTATTCTGACGGTAGTCTGCAAAAAATTCCAGTCTCCAGGTGGCAAACATCCAAATCATGGCATAATTATTAATGCTGTGCACCATCTTTGGGAGTTTGTTGAATTCTGAGTCAAAACAGGTTATTTTTGTCCATTTGATGATGCCACAAATTGAGGTGGCCATTCCTGATTCGGTTCCAGTGCAGACCAGACAGTCCCAGTTCATAGCAAAACAATTCAGCATTTGGAAGGTTGGAAATATTACATAACTGTGTTGAAAGACAGACCTTTTAAAGTTCTACTGCTTGTATTGAAGCAAGTAAAAACATGTCAAATATTGGGAAACCCAAAAATTGCCTAAATATCTCAACAAAGTTTGGTGTAGATTAGGCTAGAGAAAGACTGGGCAATGTCAGTTTAGACTATGTCCACTTTGGTGGAGCTGAAATCAAGGGACCCAAGCATAATCCTACTCACAATTGTTCATCACAATGGCTCCTTTAAAGTTAAAGGCTCTTAGGCAGGGGTGCCCAAACTATTTGGGCCATGGGCTGGTCATGTGGTTCAGTGGGTCAGTCAAATGGTTCAGCAGGCCAGTCATGTGGTTCCTCCCATCAGAAGCAGAAATAAAATGCACCTTGCAATCTGTTTTGCAACAGGATGAGACAGATTTTAAGCTGCCATTTTCTCTGCTTAAACCAGAGGAGCTCAAACTATGTCCCACAGGCCAGATCTGTCTGCCAATGCCAATTCTTCTGGCCTACACCACCCTCATTGTTCCCAGAAGCAGAAGTAAAATGTGGCTGTATGGGAGTGTTTTACTTCCACTTCTGGGAGCAAAGAGGGTTGTGTGGGCCGGATGAATTGGTGTCAGGGGCTGGATCCGGCCCACGGGCTGTTGTTTGGGAACCCCTGATCTAAGGGATGCCAGGTTGCTTTATTTGTTTTCAAAAATAGTGAATAACAGCTGAGATAACTGAGGACACAGAGAACATCAGAGTAGGCAGAGCTTGAACGCTTGAAACTATGGTTAAAAAAAAACTTGTAAGACTATAAACAAGCATAATGGCAATGGCCACATCCAGAACATATGAAACTACAGAAGAGCAAAGTTTTGTAGGAGTTTTGTTCTCAATATTATTCACATTAATATTCAAGGAAATATAAGTAATACAAGAACACGCAGATATTGCTGTTCTGCTATAGTTGGTAAAGTTATGTACAAAGAAAGTCTTTGTAATTGTATAGATCCCATAATAAAGCATTACTGGGATCATTATGACTTGTGTTTAGTAGGTTAAAAAGTAAGGAGAGCAGGGTACAAGCCATTTATGTAGAACAGCAATTACAACAAATGGAATGTTGTCTTTTAAATTTAATTTTTAAATTGACCTGAGCATGTGGATCAAGCCATATGATAAAGTAGAAAACCCAGTAAGTATCACATTTCCTTCCAAGATCCGATGTTTACAATGCACAGTTTACTCTCCATTCACTTGTGATTACATTCAGCTGTATGGCCCATGAGAGTACATTTAACTTTGAATGTGGCCAAAAGTGTCAATCTTTATAGTACTGAAGGACAATTAGGCAAGCCATGTAATTGTATTGTCACTTATTAATTTCAATCCCTAGTGTCATAAATTATATGCCTTAATTAATACTCGGTGTCAATCACAATCCGTAACTTGAATGAGGAAAGAGGTTAACAAGAATACATAATTAAAAGAAAACAGCGAATAACAGCACGGCTGAACAGTTTGTAAAATTAGGCAAGAAAATGGGTGCTGTGTCAGCAGGCAGGCTCCGAAGGAGGGAAAGAGAGGCTCATGAGGACCAAACAAAGGAAAACAGGAAGATGAAGTTTGAGGAATGTTACATTCTCTAGTATCTCTCTCACCACTAAGCAGTGTTGTCCTATTAGTCCCCCTCCAGGCCCAGCAGCCAATGGCTGGATAAGATGGCAGCTGTAGTAAAAAATAGCAGGAGTTGTAGCAATAGCAGTAGCAATTACACTTATATAATGCACCAGAGCACTTGGTGCACTCTCTGAGTGGTTTACAAGACAATTAACATTTTGACCTCAACATGCTAGGTACTCATTTTACTGACCTTGGAAGGATGGAAGGCTGAGTCAACCTTGATCCCCACCACAGGATCGAACTCACAATGTTTTGGCTGTAGTACAGTAGTTTAACCACTGTGCCACCAGGGCTCAATGTGGAATATGAATGCACAAAATGCAGAACATATCAGAGTTTTGGGGAAACCTTGTTTATGGTAACAATCAAACCAGAAAAGGCACAAACTGGACCACTAGACTATGCCCTTGGCAGCAAAGGCTATACAAAGTGATGAGCTTAAAAATAGGTGAAGTCAGCCTAAGACATGTGGTTCATTTTGATGAACAAAAGAAATCTGACCTAAAGGCGGGCTTGTGTTAGATACCCCTGAAGGGAAAGAGCAGTAGGTTGGACCTCTCCTAGATGTAGCTGTGTGTTGTGTCCTAATGGTTTAACCTTCCTCATGGATAACAATGTATCTGAACCAATGTAACCTTGCCTATGGGCAACAATGTAACCTCCAGCTGTATCACATAAACCCTGTAATAGGACGCGAGCTAATGACCACCAGCGGGCAGCAGCGAGCATCCAAGCTCTCTCGGTCCAAACTCATCAAAGGCAACAGCGCGGGAAGTTTTCCCGCCACCACCTACACCTGGACAAGAAGGGCGTGACCAGCAATGACGTCACGCAGACAGTAGCCAATGGGCTATCATGGAACCACGTTCAAATGTGTTACTACTGTATTTAAAGAGCTATCGATCCGCCATTACCTCATGTTCCCTCTGACCACCATGCAATAAACCTGAGTTAACCCAGCCCGAGGCTGTGTCCTGTGTCTTGGTTCTCATACACCAAATTGGCGACGAAGGTGGGATAATGGATCCCCAAGGAGCAGCCAGGGCACAGAGCGGGTTCAACATCACCAAACCGCAAGACTGGGAGCTTTTTGAGATGGACTTCCAGGCGGCGCTGGTGGAGCTCAAAGTCAAAGAAGACGATGAAGAGAGGAAGAGGGCCATCCTCACCAGAATGCTTGGGATCGAAACCAAGCGAACGCTGGTGGGCATCATTGCACCGAAGAAGGTGAGCGAATTCAAAGCAGACGACATCATGAAGCTGCTGCGTGAGCGTTTCCGACCCTCGAGGGCAATGTTTCCCGCTCGGAGCGCGTTTTGGAGGCGAGTCCAAGCGCCGGACGAGTCGGTTGAGGCATTCGTAACGGCCATGAGGATAGCCGCCGGCCCCTGCAGATGGGACGACCTAGAGACGGCCCTCAGGGACGGAGTGCTGTGTGGCCTGAAGGACAAGGAGGTGCAGCGCAGCTTGATGAACAAGGAGCCACCACCCACGCTGGCAGAGGTTGTAGAGGCCGCGGAAGCCGCGGAGTCCACGAATGCTGGAGTGGACGAAATGCACCAGTGGCGTGAGTGGCGTCCTAGAGCCGGCAAAGCGGAGAAGTCGGTGCACGCAACCCGAAGGGCCTCAAAGTTGTCTACGGAAGGCAGCGACGGCGAGGAGGTCCAGAAGGTCCGAAAGGGGGGGCGCCGCTGCGATGGTTGCGGAGCGGCCCATGAGCGCGCAAGATGCCCATTCAGGAAGGCCGAGTGTTACACCTGCGGCCGTCGGGGGCACATCGCCAAGGCGTGCAGAAAACGGAAGGAGGGCCGGAGGCAGTCACAAGACCGTTCGACCAGGCCGGACCGTCCAGCAAGGTCCAAAGATGGCGCCCAGACCACGAGGAAGCAGGACGGCGTGGGCCGCATCTCGGACGACAGCGAGGACGACGCTCCGGTGTTCAGCGTGTCCGCGGGACAGTCCCATTACTTCGTTGAGGTACTAGTACAAGGGGCCCCCATCAGGATGGAAATTGACTCGGGGTCCTCCTATTCTATAATTCCCCAGAAAGAGTTCTTGAAAATCGACCCCCACGTGCGACCCAAACTTAAAACGTTGAGGTCCACGCTACGAGATGTACAGGGAAACAGCATTCCAGTGTTGGGGGTCGGGAAATTTCGGGTCAGTTTTAAGAGGCATTCTGCGGAACTGCCCCTAGTTGTCCTTAAGGGGGGTAGTTGTAGCCTCCTAGGGACGCAGTGGTTTCAGCCCTTAGGTTTGTTCATAGGGGGGGTGCATACCGTGGGGGTGGATCCAATACAAGCGGTGTGCGACGCGCATCCCGCCGTTTTTAAAAAAGGACTTGGAAAGTTCAAGGGACCCCCTGTAGCCTTCGACCTAGACCCGGAGGTCCGCCCGATAAGACTCAAACCGCGCAGGGTGCCATTCGCACTAAAGGACAAAATAGAGGCGGCCCGTCTTCCGCATAGGTAATGGGACACAGCAAGGGGGCCATGGTCCAGGGTGCACGTAGACTTCGCTGGCCCATTCCGTGGAACAATGTTTCTCCTGGTGGTGGATGCATTCTCCAAGTGGTTGGAGGTTATCCCAGTAAAGAGTACGTCCTCCGCCACTACAATTAGCCAGCTACGGAGAGTCTTTTCCACGTTCGGTTTACCCGACACTTTAGTCAGCGATAACGCTAGTTGTTTCACCTCCGCTGAATTTAAGGCATTCATGGAGGCAAACGCCATTCGGCATGTCACATCCGCGCCGTTTCACCCGGCCACGAATGGCCAAGTGGAACGGCTGGTGCGTACGACAAAGGATGCGCTGCGACGCATGGGCCCGGGGGACCTAAATCACCAAGTATGTCAGTTTTTGTTAGCGTATAGGGTGACCCCCTTAGCATCAGGTTACTCGCCGGCAGAGCTGTTGATGCGGCGAAAACTGACCACGATCCTGTCCAGGCTAGACCCGACGAGAGTCGAGGACAAAGGAAAAAACATAGGGTTGGCAGTCTCGAAAGGTTTCGCCGCCGGCGATCCCGTTCACTGCAGGAACTACGCCAGCGCAGGTCCAGCCTGGGTGCCAGGGACGGTTGTGGAACAGACGGGGCCAGTGTCGTACCGGGTCGAGACTAGCACCGGTCTCCTCTGGAGGAGGCACGCGGACCAACTGAGGCACCGAGTGAGTGGGGGGCCGGTCAGTGGAGCGCAGCAACAGGAGTCAGCGTTAGGGTTCTCCCCCACCCGTTTAGCCCAAGGGGGAGACAGCAGAGGACAATGGTCCCAATCGAGGGGGGAAAGCAGCAGCCCCGACTCATACCCTTTTGATACGCCAGTCCTATCAGAGGCTGGGGAAGGGGGAGAAGAGTTCGCGACCGCTGCCCCCGAATTTAATTCTGATTTTGATTTTGCGAGCCGGGGGGGTTTTCGGGAGTGTTCCCCCACCCGTCCGAGCGAGAAGAGGGGTTTTTCGTTAGCCCCCAGTGCCCCCGGTTCTTCCCCAATAAAGCACACACCTCCCAACAACGCCGTGGAGCCGCGGCAAGTCACTAACGAGTCTCCCTCTCCACTTACAGGGCAGGAAACCAGGGGACAAAGAGAAGGTAGCAAAGCCAGGGGAAGGCAGCCCACACCGAGACCCCAGCGTGTTCGAAATAAGCCATCTTGGCTGAGAGACTTCGTCTCATCATAGGGGGGGGAGTGTGGTTTCGAGACTTCGTCTCATCCTAGGGGGGAGGGGTGTTGTGTCCTAATGGTTTAACCTTCCTCATGGATAACAATGTATCTGAACCAATGTAACCTTGCCTATGGGCAACAATGTAACCTCCAGCTGTATCACATAAACCCTGTAATAGGACGCGAGCTAATGACCACCAGCGGGCAGCAGCGAGCGGTCCAAGCTCTCTCGGTCCAAACTCATCAAAGGCAACAGCGCGGGAAGTTTTCCCGCCACCACCTACACCTGGACAAGAAGGGCGTGACCAGCAATGACGTCACGCAGACAGTAGCCAATGGGCTATCATGGAACCACGTTCAAATGTGTTACTACTGTATTTAAAGAGCTATCGATCCGCCATTACCTCATGTTCCCTCTGACCACCATGCAATAAACCTGAGTTAACCCAGCCCGAGGCTGTGTCCTGTGTCTTGGTTCTCATACACCAAACTGTGTCAGTTCTTACACATCCTGAGCCAAATATGAAGGAGGAGGACAATGACACACAAGCCAAGAGCCTTTCACCAAGAAGAGGAAACACTGAAGGAGACATCAAAGCTTTTGAACTGGATGAGGCACCTATTGTCACAAAATGATCCAGACCTTTTGCTCCCAAGGACATAGACAAGTAAAACAGTCTGTTCAGTTTGTGCCTTTTTTGTTTTGGTATACAGTGATACCTCATACAACGTCCAAACTTGGTTCCACAAGTTTGGACTTTATACGGATTTGGACTTTGTATGAGGCATGCAAAATCCTAGCCACGATGCCTCATACAACGTCCAAATCCTTGCCACGATGCCTCGTACAACGTTGTTTCCATAGAGATACATTGTACTGTAACAGCACAGACTTCAGGGCAAAGTCAAGGAAGCAGACAGGAAACTGACAGAACTTTAAGAAATCATTGTCTAAATACATTACAAAAATACGTAAAACAACCCTGATTGTCCAAGAACCTGAAGAATGCTGCAAAAATCCCAAGAATGCTTCTAAAAATTCTGATGAAAAATTCAAAAATATCCAAAATCACGCTCAAAACCACTCCTAAACACTCTTTGCCTTGTGCAAAACCCACAAGAGCAATGCACGCATGTAACCTGTCTTTTATACTGCCCAGGCACAATGCAACCTGGGAAAAACTGAATGCCTCATACAAAGTCGCTCGACTTTGTATGAGGTAACTTTTTTCAAGAAATTAGGTGATGTTGTATGAATTCGATGTTGTATGAAGCGGACTTTGTATGAGGTATTACTGTATAAGCATATGCCAGGCTTCCAAATACTCTGATATATTCTGTATTTGGTACTCTGTCATGCCATGGCTCAAATGGTGTTTTTGTGGTGATTTTGGTTGGCAATCTGTTTTGGGGATACATTGCTGCCATGATGTTGCATCACTCCAAAATTGTTTGCGCAACTTTGCATGAAGAAGCCTGAATCTTATCATCTTCAAAAGGCAGTTCATTTTTCTTTTGGCTATTCCATTCTGTTCAGGGGAAAGTGTGGCAAAAATGCCTTGTTTCTCTATGAAAGCTTTTGTGAGATGTGGCAGATGCTCATCATCATGGTCTATCTGAATTAGTTTGTTCTGTCTGGCCTTTGGCTGTAATAATAAAGATTTGATTTGATTTGAATTAGCTTGTTTTTTTCTTGGTCCCCTCCCCCCCAAAAAAATAAAAATAAAAAAATTGTTGCTCACCATGGCTAGGCGGCAGGAGTACATAAACCCACAGAAGAGAATAGCTGCAAATCTGGCAGAGTCCGCCCCTTTTTCATGAATTGACATTCCTGGTCACAGTAACTCACTTTGAGATATTTATAAGAAAAGGGATAAACAAAAATACTTTTTTTACTTAGTTACTTGGAATTGTAGGTATATGCATGCAGCTTTCTTTACCACATGCATGCTAGCAACCAACAACTGACACCAACCCACAAAACAGAAAAAGAGAAAAGATAGAGGTGAAGCTCTCTTTGAATTTAGAGATAGGAAGGAATGATTGGTTATTGCTGGATAGATATATTGTCACTGCACCCCAGAAAAGTCCCTCCCAGTCACTCCAATTACAGACAGGATCCAGATTGTAAAAAAAAACAAAAACATAACTGGAACCTTGTATGTGAGGTACATCCCACATTAATATATTTAACCATGATGTCTGAGCTGTGCTTCTATGGGAAGTAAGAATGCATTAACAAGAAGTCCCATATTTGACCAAAGCCCTATGAACATCACAAAGGGAGCAACGTTAGATTAGATACTAGCCTGCTCAATATATCCTTTTGTTAGTTTCCTAAGCAAGCGCTTTTCCCCAATTCACATTATCATTTTGCTTTGTTCTTTAAAATTGAATGGTAGGGAATAAACAATACATAAGAGATAATAAACAATACATAAATAAGTTAGCACACTGAGTTGCTGAATTCAATTCTTTTCCCTCTGTATTTTTTGCTCATCAAATCTTGAAAAGCTGTAGCCTTCTATTAGCCTGCCTGCCATTTACAGGAATTCTGTCTGATCACTAGAAATCATACAGCCTATCAAATGAGGCAGGGATTGTCCAGCAAACATGCTCTCAGTTCGTTCAGCTGATTCTAATGCTCATATCTGAGCTGCAGCCTCTGTCAGAAATAACATTGACACCTGTGAGGCTAACAAGGTCAAGTGCTGTGAGATGGAAGCCTTTTCTCTCTTTTCCACCTTTCTTCCCTTTTCTCTTCCTCCCACCTTCCATGTACTGATGAACTGCTGACGGGTATGACATATGTTTTGGGGCTGAGCAGCTGGCTCAGAGATCCTCTCTCGGGTCTGCTTTAATGGTATAAATCCAGGAGCCTCAGCATAAAGAGAGCAGCATTTTAACATTTGTCTCACAAAATCCAAAATTTTGTGCCTGCCTTTAACTCTGCTTTTCTGTAGCAGTTACACTAGGGCAGCACTCCCACCTGACCTTCTGTTTTAAAGAACAACATGGCAGATTAAACACATGGACAGGAGATAAATTTGTTTGGCCTAGATTTTAACACAATTTTAACCTGATTTCACATTGTTGAACCAATCTGTACTCAAGTAAAGGGTACTGTATATACTCAAATATAAGCCAGCCTGAATATAAGCCAAGGCACTTAATTTTGAACTGAAAACCCAGGAAAATAGATTGACCCGAATATAAGCCGAGGATGAGAAATACAGCAGCTGTTAGTGAGTTTCAATAATCAAAATACATAAAAATATGGTAAAATTAATTAAATTGTTGGTGCGTCTCAATCTGGAGTGGTCATGGGACCCTTGTGGTCATTAACCTATAAACTAAAAACCTTGGCTTATACTTGAGTATATACAGTATATAGGAGTGATAGCAACCCATGTGTTTTTGGACTTCAATTACCAGAAGCCCAAGTCAGCACTCCTGCTGATCAGGGCTTCTTGGAATTGAAGTTCAAGAACAGCTGGAGTGCCAAGGTTTGCCATCAGAGGTATAGAGATTGGGGCCAGCCCACCACTATGTGCTATTTAGAAGTCATTCTGACTTAGTCTGCTACACATTTCTGTCTTTTAAAGATCCCCATGAACTGGGGTAGTGGGCATTTACAAATAGCTATGAGTTGAAGAAAAACACAATGCCCTCACTGTGTGATCTTGGACGTTGATGTCACTTACCATCTTTTTTGGCAATAGCAATACCATCTACTGTATCACTTCCGATCTCACCTCTTTTCACTTCTTATTGCTAACCATTTTTAAGCCTATAAATGACTGAATGGGAGAAGAATGATCTGTTGTGGAGTTGTTCCCGGCTAGGCTTGCTCCTTTTAGTCATTGCTCTGGAATCACATAAATACCTCTAATTTGGTGCAGTTTTGCACATTTGTCTGAATAGAGTGCATATGCTTAATGTGAACCAATACACAGCTATCTTTTGAAATGAACACTTCCCATATGCTGCAATGGAGTTCTCCCAAAGTGAAAAAAACAAAGGTGTGCATAATCCATCTATCAGGTGAAAGTGCAAACCATACATTCACATATTAGTGTCAATTGACTATTAGAAAAATTCAGACTGGCAGTTATAGCCTAGGGCGATAATGGCCAACATTGGCACTCCAGATCTTCTTGGACTTTAATTCCCAGAAGCCCTGATCAGCAGGAGTGCTTACTTGGGCATCTGGCATTTGAAGTGCAAGAACATATGGAGCGCCAAGGTTGGCCATCACTGGCTTAGGGTCTCAGGCAAAAATATGTTCCTGTATCTTTTTCAAGGGGAAACATAAGGAACTGAACCTCAAAGTTCTTAAAATGGTAGTTGCCAGAAGAGTACAACTCAGGGTCCCCTTGTTTAAATCTTACCAATATCTTCAAATATGTTAGTGATTGTGGACAGAGGATTCATTTGCTGGAAAAGCTGATGCAAGAGAAAGAAATCTGCTCCAGATTTACAATTTGAAACTGTTTATTAGAAGGACAAAAGCTGTGAGATTTCCCAACCCCTCTTATGTGCTTTAGGTAGTGAACATGATGGTTTAGTAAGAGCTTTGGGATCCTGATGATTGAAAGGAATTGTATAAATGAAAGATGCATTAATAAAATCTTCAACTTCAGCTTTAGATCAGTTACTCTAGTTCCAGACCAGAACAACTCTTCTAGACAACCACAGATGGTGTGACAGATGATCTCAGCAGCCCATCATTCTGTGTTGTTTTTAATTTAAATTAAAACAAAAAAATAAAAGCTATCTTGGTAGGTTACAGATCTGATGGGCCTTAAGTTCATCTCCAGGGCTTGTTCAGTCCCTTTACTGCTACTGCTAATCAATGAGTTTTACACCTAAAGCCAGCTGGAGAACACATGTGCATGCCACACATTTGTCTCTGCCTTACAGTTTGTTGCAGCAGAGCACAGAAAAGGTCTTCTTCTGTGTCTAAGCCAAGCGTGAAACTGTCAAAATGAAGGGACCTTTTTGGTGAGTTCATTCTGCAGTTCCTTTCACCTGACCTAGTGTGGGAAAGATTAACTGCTAACACAAAGTTGCAGTTACCAGTGTACACCAAACTGTGGTTCAAAAATAGCACAATCTTTGGGGAGGCTCATTTTGTGTACCCCACAGAAAAGGCAATACTGGAATATGCCCTAGTCAACTACAAAAATTAGCTTGGACACTTCAGGAAAACTACATTTAGCCACAATATAACTTTGGACCTGGTTAGCTAGTAGTCATGTCTTCCCCACATTCTACTATTGAATTAGAATCCACCAGAGGTGGCATGTGTTAAGTTTAACCCTAGGTAAATTATCTGGGATTGTTGGGAGAAAACTGACATATCCACAACTCAGTGTCCTGCCTCCTCCCATCAAAATAGCCCTGCAGATTCTTCAGCTAAGTAAGCCATCAAATCATAATGGTCAACGTTGTCAAAGATGAAACCAGTAAAGTGGAGAGCACATTAAAAAGAGTCCTACTACATACTGGAAGAACCCTCTACACTATACACTGAGGTGGGCAGTTACTGGGGGTAATGAGTATAGTGTGACCAGTGAATACAACAAAGCACATACTTCCTGCCCTTAGTGTCTTTAAATTAATTCTCCCAGTTCTAAAATTCCTGCCACCATTTTTATGCATTACATGAGGAATTTTGTTCTTCCTTTGCATTCAATGTCAATTGTGCCATTTCAAGGGGATATAACTGATATATACTATAGACTACAGATATCACAAAGCATAGAAGATTACGATGCAACATATGTATGTGAAATTATCTCTTTTAACACCAGATTTGGTTGGCCACCCCTGAGTTACACAGACTTTATCAAACATCAGCAGGATTCTGAGTGCTTTGTGTATGGGACCCAAACACTCAAAAGGTGATTATGATCATCTTAAAGGAACACATGTTCCCCTCTCCTCTCTAAGAACCTATCTACCTTATACAATCGTAGCAGCCTGGTATTGCTGGAACTGCCATGACTATATCCTACAGAATCCAAGGATTTACATTTCTGCTGGAATACATAGATTTTCCTGCACTGTAGGCCTCTAGAAATTCCGGGATTCTGTAAAATGGACCCACAACAGTTAAATTGCTATCAAACTGTGGCAACATAGTAAATATCCTCTACATCAGTCCTGTGCAACATTATCTCAGCTGTGACTGGTGAATGTGGTGTCTTTGGACTTCTGCTTTGATCAAAGATGTTAAACCTTTACAAGTCAACATGGCAAACTGATGACTTGTGGCTGCACTTGAGAAGCCATTATCTTAATCAGTCATAGAAGATCTTGAGAGGTGTCCTGGCCCCATTTTCTATACATCCTGGACCCTAGCAAGCTGCCCCTTAAAAATAGATTGGGCCTTTATTGAAGAATGAGAGTCACTTTCAAAACAGCCCTTAAATACAGAATTGTGGCCCCCTGGATGCCTCTGAAGACATAAATCTCCACATTAGCCCAGTTTAAATTTAGAGATGGTGGCCTCAGGAGGAGCTTGCCACGTGCTACATAAACCATCTGTCAGCTGTACACTGCAATTCCCTTGCTTAAATGTCATTGAAAACAAAGGTTTTAAGCAACCTGTAATGAGGAAGGATGTTTTGTGATCAAGCTCACTTTATTCCCCATTTTACAGAAGGATAGAAGAACTGTGGGAGTATAGAACACAGAGTAGATTAGGTAAAGGTAAAGGTCACCCTTGCTTGAAAGTCAGTCATATCCAACTCTATGGTTCAGTGCTCATCTCTGTTTACATCCAAAGACATCTCTGTGGACATGTGGCAGGCATGACTAGACACCAGAGTGCACTGAATGCTGTTTACCTTCCCACCGAAGTGATACCTATTCATCTACTTGCAATTTCTTGCTTTTGAACTGCTAGGTTGTCAGGAGTTGGGACAGAGACAGGAGCTCACTCTGTTGTGCAGTACTTGGGTCTCAAACTGCTGACCTGCCGACTTTCCAGTCATCAAGTTTAGTGTCTTAACCACTTGAGCCACCACAGTCCCTTACAGAGTAAATTAGCAATATCTAAATTGGAATTTGAACTCATTTTTGGGCAATTCTTGTCTATTTTCTATTGTTACTGATGAGATGCTCAAACCTATGTTAATGTACTGTATGTATTCAGCTTCCAATAGCCTTCTTCTTCTGCCGTATCCATATACGAATATTGGCAATCATCATGGCCATCAGCCATGAAGACTATCTTGAGAATATAATGCATTGGCCTTTCATCTGCCTTCTGCATCACAGCATGACACCTGTACCACTGATTCAGTTCTGCGAGTCGCTTTTTGGTCCTGAGACCTTTTGCCATGCAAAGTCCTCATCAGCCCCAGGCAGTATTTATGAAGATGCTGCCCTCCATCAAGATGGATTCAAGTGGGATTTAATCCACTTGGGGACCCTCACCCTTCCCTGTGGACTTTGGCACCCAAAGCCATTAATCCTCAGGGTTGTTAGGTTAGTATCCTGGGATATAAAAACAGAACTTGAACTGTAGCTCAATGGTAAAAAAAGAAAAAAAAGAAAAAGAAAAATCCTGTGAAATAGTACTCTTCTGTTGTTTACAATGTGCTATAGTTATTTGTCAGCAAGTTATAGTACCATTATATCATTCTCAAAAATTGTAACTTTTCCAGGCAGCATAAAAAATAAGTCATTGGCACATAACTTCCAACATCTCCCCCGGTCCCAGACAGTCATTGTCCTTTTTTGAAAGGTGGAAAAGATGAATTAGAGAAAACCAATTCTAACGTTTACTAGGAAAGATGAATTATATTTATTCCACAACAGGTAATAATGGATAACCCATGTACAATAAAAAAAAGTCAAGGCGAGATAGAGAACACTTGAGAATTTCTATCTTTCAATATAGCTCTTAAGTGGTAATAGGATAACCCTTTAACATGTTGGTAGCCTATCAAACTGCCCCTCAGACTTGACCCCGGGGTGAAACGCAAAAGGCAGCTCTGTTCACAGCAATTCAACTTCTGTGCTAGCCAATAATGAAGTGACCTGAAATAATATATAAAACCCCTGGCTGCTGTTTGATGATTTTTGTGTGGGATAAGAGTAGAGATCCTGATTCAGAGTCACAGTTCATTTCATTTTTCACTCCTGATGAGATCTCAGCTGTTATCTGATAAAATTGAACAACTATTATTAGGCTCTGCTGAGTAAAGCCCCTTGACTGCTCTTAACAGAAATCCTATACACTCCACTTTGTCAGCATTTTTGAATTCATCGTCGCAACAAGATGATAGGAATAATCTTACCAACTGAGATTGACAGTTCATTTCAGAAATCAATATTTACAATTTACTTCTTTCAAAGTTCATTCGAGAGAAGATTCCATATTATCCCTCTCCAAATAAGCTGATCATATCTCAGTCGTCCCTGGAATGAGTTTTCCCAAAATGTGAATTTTTGGTAAAAATCAATGTCAGCATTGTGCACTTTAATCTTGCCTATGATGACAGTAAATCTTTATCTTTTTATGGGTAAACGCCAGTGGCTGCTGACACCATTTCCTCTCAGAACAAAGCCCGGTCCATGTGGACTATGGTAGATACATGGAACTCTAATGTGACTGGACATGTTTCACTGGGGTCATTAATCAGACACAGTGACAGCCACCTACCAAAGGAAGGCTGCTGGCCTGCACTGTTTTATACACTGGAGGCAGCCTCGAGACACTGAATCAGGCTAGCATCTATCCCTCAATTCATTCTCACTCCCTCACTCTATCATATATACTCTTCTATTTATATATGCAACCCCCAAACATAATTGCATTAAAGTACATATCTGTGTAAACATAATACACATCAGTGCCCATGTATAAATAATTTGAAAGTATCTTATGTCTGAGGAAATATACTTGACCCACAAAAGCTCAGGTTAAAATATAGCACTTAGATTTTAAGGCACCACAACATTTTGTCTTCCTTATGTTTTGATTTTTGTTTTGTTTCTTATCTAATATGCCTGCACAGACAAACATGGCTAGCACTTCAAAATCCACATTTGAAATGGATTCATAGCACAATACATTTTAGTAGTGTTGAACAAAAGCTGCCTCTATGTATGTTTGTAAGGAGGGCAAATAGATATGGAGGGGCAGAAGGTTTGCCAATTCACACATTTATATACATATGCTTAGGTGAATATACACACTCCTTGGTTCACAGAACTTATTTTTTATTCAGTTAAATATTTTTAGCCTGCTCTGTGTTGCAAAGTCTCCTGGTTAAGTATATTTTATATATAATGGCATACCTTATAACTAATGTGAGAAAGAGAGTGATAAAGATAAAGGTAGACCAGCAGGCAGGGAGACTGCATGCAGTTTGAAAATAAATAATATGTGTAAAAGACTAATAAAGAACAGGGATGGGGCAATAAGGAAATTCTAATTTAATCACACAGATAATTTTTATCTATTTTCTAAATGTAAAGGCACATCCTACAACACACTATACACATACAGTTCTCACTAAGTTAAGTATGTAATAGATACTGTGAGATGCCATGTCTATCTGGTACAGGGATTAATCCAGAACAACAGCCATTTAAAGTTTGGGATTCAAAAAAAAAGGTTGTGTTCATTCCCATTTTTAAAACAGAAATGACATGCTGCTTAGAGGTGGACATGTAAAATTTCAGAAGTTTACATGCAGACCTTCGGGTAGTAGGGGAATGATAATATAAAAGCTACCAGAGAAGAATTAGTCAAATGGGAAGGAGGTGGTGAATGTTCTCTTGCAACAGAGTTGGATCCCAGCATGCTTAAAGGAAGCAGTAGTAAAACCATTGCTAAGAAAAGCTCTCCTTGGATCTACCAGTATTGTATTATTGCTAACAGTCTCTAATGTCCTGTTCATGGGCAAGATGTTGGAGTGGGCCGTGGCTTCTCAGCTCCAGAGGTTTCTGGATTAGATGGATTATCTAAATCTATTTCAGTCTGGTTTGAAACATAGTTATGGGATGGAGACTGCTTTGGAAATCTTGGTGCATTACCTATACAATACCAGGAACTGGAAGTGTGTCCCTATTGGTTCTACTGGACATCTCAGACACAGAATCCATCTCTCTGGGATGGAACTTGGAGGCACAGTCTTACAGTAACTCTGGTCTTTCCTGAAGGTGGTATTGAGGCACTCTTGTTCAACAACCTGGCTATTGCCCAGTGGTGTTCCTGAGAGTTCTATTTTGTCCCTTGTGCTAGTTGACATGAACATGAAACTGCCAGGAGAGCTTTCCAGAGTTCTGAAGTTTGGTGTCACCAATATGTTGGTGACACCCAACTCTATCTCTCCTTTCCATCGAAATCTGACGAAGTTATTTTGGTTCTACACTGGTGTCTGTAGTCAGTAATGAACTGGCTGAGGATGAATAAATTGAAACCTAATCCAAACAAGCACTCCATGTTTATAGGCAATGTTACTCTGAGCATTAGATACTGGAATCAGATAACAGAAGAGTGCATGTTGCATTTTGGCCCATTATGATGCTGGCCAGAAATTTCAGCACAAGCTGGCTATAGGAGTGAAGTTGGGGGATAGAAACAGGTTCACTTCTGCATCAGTTGCCTGTATATGGCTGGTCTTTCATCATTAATTCAGGAGCCTGATCAGTCTGAGACCTAGATGGAGAGGTTAGGATGAACACTTTTTTTCTGTTTACAAGAAATAGAGTTTTGAAAACTAAAAATGTCTCCTGACTAATTGAGAAGTGGGATATTAAGTTGTTTCCTTCCTTGATTCCCCCTCCCCCCCAAAAAAAAAGCTAGGATCACCTGATATAAGCTACTCATACAGCACAACACACCGTGAGCAATGTGGAGATGGCGAAGAACCTGTATTTTCATGACAGGGATCTCCATTTGTAGGATGACTGCCTGAAGGGAGTCAGGCCACAGGTGGGGCTTTTCCCTCTGTTTCTAATGGACAATACCTTGCCCAAAAAGTTTAATTTGGGGAACAGGCCTGCTATGTGTTGCTGCCTTGACACAATCCATAGGATTCTTCCCTTCAGTGCCAGACTGTCATCTCAATGAAGATGAATTCCATCTGAAGAGGCTCTGAGCACTATATATTGACATTGGGGCACAACAAAAAGACATATTTATTCCAGCTTCACATTTGCCATCTGTAAAGATTTCTGTGCACTCACGAAAGGTCAAAAGGTCACCCTAAAGTATTCTTTAGCAAGATTGCTCTTTATTATAATGAACATATAAAATGTGTATCAATAAAGCAAGAGTGCCTTTGTGTTTAATTCTCTCCTAGTGCTGTTAGGAGAAATACAGTTTTGAAAACTGAAAATGTCTCCTGGTTCATTGAAAAGTGGGTTATTAACAACTAACAAATCATTTTCTTTCAGCTATTTGATTTCTCATTAATTGATTTAATGTAATAAATTAATTAGCACTGCCATTTTATTTGTTTCCCCAGCTGCTTAGTGACAATGAATATTATTTTCTTAAATCAAGCTGTCATAAAGTGTTAATTATAAGTGTCTCTTTTAATAATAATTGTTGTTATGCTTGCAATAAAACCCTTGGGGGAAAAGTCATTGAAAAAATACAAGAATATTACGCTATTTCCACACAAAGAGAAAATGGGATTTCCCATTAACGTGAAGCAATAATTTATTTTTTAGACTCATCTACATATTTTGTACATTTTCTGGCATGCATAATACAGCTTATTGGCATTTGTATCCTACGTCATATCTTGTTCCATGCATACTAATGAGTTTTTTTTTACTTCTTTCCATAGTTACAAAATATTACTGAATGTAATAGTTGGTTATTTTTTCATTTAGAAGAAAGATCTAAATTGTTTTATTTATATGCATTAATTTCATTATATTTTAAGCATGTTCTTTGCCTCAGTTGCCTGTTTCCCTTTCAAGCATCACCATTTTACCCTTTGTCGGTGGAGTTAGGATGCAAGTGACCAGTTTGTGGTTTAAATGTTTCTTTGCCAAACAAGAATTTAAATACAGGTTTCCACCCAATCCTCTGCTCATTATTTCAGAATTATAGCACTGGAAAATATCTTTAATTCTTCAGTCCCCAGTTTAGGCTTTACAAGGCAGGATGCCTCTACAACATCTGTAATGTACAAGCTAGATTCCCTGCCTACATACAGTATCTCCATCAAAGGTGAAACCACTACCAGACTGCTGTTCTAATGTTAAAGAGTTCTAACTCTTAGGAAGTCTTTCCTGGTGATAACTGTAGCCTTTAGTCCAACAGACAACACATTGTCCTTGTAGATAATTAAAGACTGATATTGTGTCTCCCCTTACAGCTATAGGCTTCTAGTTAATATTTCTCTGAAATGTTTGAAATTGTCCTTCATAGCATCCAAGATCCAAGCTCTGCCTCTCAGTAAGGTGAGCTTTGTTCCTCACTGTTATGAACTGGCAGATACTGGCCAAAATTCTATTGTTAAGAATAATAAAGAGCAGGACCACTGAATCAATGGGGATTTAGTGAATCAACTCTTCCATATATTTCATTGATTCCAATGGGCCTGGTCTAACTATGACTTACCTTAACATAATAAGTTGCAGTTAAAGTAAGCTGATTTGAAATCCTTATTGATTCAATGGGCCTACTCTAACCAACAATGTTTTGGCCAACATGTATTAGGTAATACAGTATGTACAGAACTATAAATTGGAAAATTCATTCTCCCACATTTCCTACCTCTCTGGAAATCTTGTCTCCCATTACAGAAATTCACCATCCATAATTTCTGCCTGACTTGAAGATCTGAGATAATGTTTCATGAATATTAGTCTTCTGTCTCATTTACTCTGCCTGTATCAAGATGTTTTCAACAGCATGTCCTGATAGTGGGCCAGGATACCAAAGAGACCACGTCTCCCCAAGATTGTCCATCCAACCAGAGTGGACCGGAGGGGCTCTCTACTTGTACCACTGGCTAGAGGGCCCCATCTCTCTAGCACAAGGAGGAGGGCCTTCTCCGTGTCCACCCCAGCCCTATGGAACCTCCTGCAGATGGAGTTATGGCTGCAGACGGAATTGCTGCCCTTTAGGAAAAATCTTAAAACCTGGCTGGCAGGGCAGGTGTGGGGGGGTTGATGGAAAGTGACCCCCACCTGCTGGCTTGTCTAAAAAGATTTTCCCCTCCCTTGGGGTTGGGGTGGGTGAGTTTTTAATGCTAACAATGTTTTAAATGTTTTATTAAGGTGGGGGGGGGTGTATAAGTTTTTTAGGTTTTACAGCTTCTATTGTTAGTCGCCTGGAGTCGCTGTGGTGAGGGGACGGCAGTATAAATATAACCAATAAAATAAATAATAAAATAAATTTATAGTTTTTTGTACACGTGTATGCATGCTTTAAGTTAGGCCTCTTTAGAGGATAAGGCTTTGTGGGGACCAACATATTCTAACATAGACAATTGTCTTCTCTACTTGTCTTCTCTCCAGTTTTATTGGGGTGTTACATTGAGGACATATTTTTTCCTAGTTTCTGCAGTCTATTTAAAGCCCCAGATCTGAATTCCAGACACTTGAGATATTTGCAGCCCAAGAAAGTGTAGTACAAAGAAAATGCATTTGTCTACGTACACTGAAGCAGAACATTAGAACGGGTCTGTACTTGAAATTACAATGTAATAAATAGAGGAAAAATCCAGAGAAACTAATTTGCATTAACCCAAGGCCTTGGCATTTGATTTGATTTTTAAAAAACATTTTCCTCTTTTGAACAGTAGTCCTTCAAGCAATTATCAGAAATTCCTTTCAAAAGTGCTCAAATTCCTTTTAGGAATACAAGATTGGGGGGGGGGGGATTATAATAAATCCTAGGTAAGGATGCTGGGAAGAAACTTCTACAGGACATATGCTGAACTACAGAAGCGTCTAGTCTGCATTTTTATTGCTACTCTAGATTGCATTTTAAAGTCCCAAACTGCACAATAGAAATATTCTTACTTGGTTCATCTTTATGTAGTAAATGGGTCAGCTCAAGAAAGTTTATATTCAAAATAAGACAATATGTTATCAGAATGGTTTTTGCACATTTCAGGGATTAATTTGTGCACATTTCTGTAAAATGTGCAAGGATGCAAAATGTGATAACGCTTCTGTTGTTGCTTGAGCTAGTAAACACAGAAGCATTAGGTCATATGTTTATGTCAGTGGTTCCCAACCTAAGGCCTGGGGGCTGGATCCGACCAATGGCACCATTTCATGTGCCCCCCCCCCCCACTCTTCCACGGGCATTTGAGAAACAAAATGACTGCCCCTTTGAAGTTGTTGGGAGAAAATGGCCACCCTCATCATGCAGGAAGGGCAAAATGGCCATCCAGCCCTCGAAGCTGACTGAGAGAGCGTGATCTGGCCCCCTGGCTTGAAAAGGTTGGGAACCCCTGTTTTATGTCTTTCTGGCCAAGCAACCTCTCCTTTGTACTTCCCTTCTGCCAGGCCTCTTGCCAGTTTGCCTCAGGAACATTCATGAATCCCCTTGTGTATCATAAAAACCAACAATATTTTGGCCTGTTCATATCTATGTATATAAAAAAGAAAAGGAAATGATTTTGCCTTATTGCAAAAATGTTTTGCAACATATTTACTAGATGTTTTGAGCCATTTGCAAAAGAGATACACATTTTCAAAAGACATGATGTGGGGAGGAAAAATCCTGTCTGGTGTCTCCATCTCATCCTGGAGGCAAGATCTCTCACAGGAACTGGAGATTCACTGATAAGACCTGTCACAAACCATCTCCCAATTGTCTTATGAGACCTCTATGCATTATGACCTCTAATTATGACAATCAAAAGTAAAGACATCACCTTGCAAGCAAAAGTCTGCAATGGTATTTCCAGTAGTAATCCATGGTTGTGAGAGCTGGACCATAAAGAAAGCTGAGCGCAGAATAGACACTTTTGAAATGTGGTGCTGGAGGAGAATTTTGAGAGTACCCTGCACAGCAAGGAGAACGAATAGGTTGATCTTAAAAGAAATCAACCCTGACTGCTCCTTGGAAAGTCAAATATTGAAGATGAAGCTAAAGATGAGGGGTCATCAAATGAGAAGAGAGGATTCACTTGATGTTGGGAAAGGTTGAGGGCAAAAGAAGAAGGGGACGGCAGAGAATGAGATGGCTAGATAGTATTGTTGACACAGTGGGCACAAAACTGGGCAGGTTGAGGAGGATGGTAGAGGATAGGGGTGCCTGCCGTGGGATGGTTGATGGGGTCACAAAGGGTCGGACTCAAGTATGTGACTGAACAACAACAAACATTTATGAATGAGCTCCCAAAGGTTGATTTATTGTCACAATTTCTGAGAATGAAAATTATTATTGTAGAGATGTGCATGGACAGCAAGGTTTTAACTCAGATTCTTATTCAATTTGTCAGGCAATGGTTTTGGCTCAGGACCATTCAGACCCTGTTCTCTTTACTTATAGCTGTGAAATCCTCATAAAAATTGAACAGGGCAAATATTTGTGCCTTCCCTCCTACATATTATCATTTGAAAACAGAAATTTTGGTTGAAGGGACCTAAATGAGAATTTATGCAAATTGAAAAAATATATGGTGATGTGTTTTTTTTAATGCAACGTTATGCTTCAATTTGGTTCAGGCATCTTTTAAAGACCCCAAAGTCAATGGAACCTTAATTATAGGCTGGGCAGTATTATAACCATTAAATCCACCTAAAGAAAATGCCACAGCAGCTCTTAGATTTAAAGCTGAACAATACTGTCATCATGATTGGTGTGGTTAAGAGACCTGTTTAAATGCAACAAGCATTATTTGCCACTGCTTTTAATTTCATACCGTTAAGAAAGGCAATAGAAACCTGACTTATTCAGGATCATATTATTATTTTCAATGTAAGTTACTTTGCTACTTTTCCTCCCCTCCACCCATTTAATTTAAACAAAACAGCTTGAAGGTTTTATTGCCCAAAACTCTCAACTCTGATTATATACTTATATAACTGACACAGCGGATGATTTTTATGGCAGTTGTTGTATGATTTGTATTTTTATAGTGAGTCGAAGACAACTGAGAAATTTCCATTTGTGTTTGGGATCAAAACCTGTGTTTACTGAAGTTAGCAGGAGGTTTTCCATCAATCTAAGTGAAAGAAGGGAGGGAGAAAGACTTGCTGCCTGGTTTAGTGAAGTCAAAGCATATGAACATAATGGTGTTTAATAAAGAATTATTAGTTACAAGTAAGAACCCCTCCACCTTTGCTTATCACATCAAATGCAAAACCAAATTAAATGCCTTGACAACCAATTGTTTAAGGTGTGATGGAAACATTTCTATTTACTTCAGGAAAAGCCAGTCTGTAAAAAACAGTGGGTATCCTGACCTGCATGCCTCTTAAATAAATTATCTTTTAATGAGTAACTGCTGATTCAATAAAACTCTTTTCTTCTCAAGAGCCTGAAGGTTTCAGTAGCCAAATTTTATTCTTCTCCTGCCTTGCCTCCCAAGTTTGAATACCATACTTACGTTGAGCCTTTTGGTACATTTCTCTGAAGTAATCACAGCAGTAAATTGCTTGGCCTTGTCTGTTGATTGTGAAGGGAAGAGGGTGGTTAAGGGTAGGAACTGAAGAACTCTATTTATCCACAGGCTAGTAAGATTAAGTGGTCCTGAAAAGGGGGCTGACTGAGTCACAGCTTGACCATCAACCTCCAACTTGAACTTGAGGTTGACTTTTGCTGTGGGTCAATTCCACTCTGTTAAGAGGAAAAGAAAAGGCACAATGGAGCCCATCAAAACTCTTATCTCTCTGCCTAGATCAAGCAAGGTAATCAGCTGTAAATAGAGTTCAAGTCAAGCTAGCTGGTATTCTTAATTTGAGACATAGCTTTTGGTTCTACAGCAGGCAAGGTTCCTAGTTTTTTGTTGCTTCTCCCTTGCATTTGGTTGATGCTTCTGTGGCTGCATCTCACACCATATGCCTAGCACAGGAATGAATGAGTCAGGTGTCGTCATCAGCCAGATGAGCTGCTTTGACAAAGAGCATCAGGCTGGATCTCTCCACAATATTCTTGTGACCCCACTTGAATCTTCCAGTCATTATCAGAGCAGCATGATCCAGCCCCTGGGGAATGGTATTGAGACAATGCACCTGGAACATTCAATTTGGACCAGATACATAAATGCATGTAGGCAGCGGAGCTTGGGAAAGTTACTTTTGTGGACTTCAGCTCTGAAACCCTACCTGGTTATCCTTGCTGTGGTCTGAAGAAGTAACTTTTTAGGTCTGAAAGGTAATTTAGCTTACATTCTATATGTACACATAATCTGTTTATGATTGAGATGAAGTACCAAACTTCCATCTCAATAGCTTTGGAATAGTACTGTTGCTTTCTTTTCTGTAATGATGGTTATATATATATATATATATATATATATATATATATATATATATATATATATATATATATATATATATATATATATATATATATATATATATATATATATATATATATATATATATATATATATATATATATATATACACACACACACACACACACACACACACACACACACACACACAAGAGCCAGGAGGGAACACTCTTTGCTGAGTCAATTTTCCATCATGTTCTGTCTGGGAAATATTGGAGCCTGTGAGTAGTGAAATTTGCATTATGATTTCTGTCAAGATGATGTATCATTTGGGGACTCATGAATAGACCCCTCTCTCTCTCACACACACACACACACAGTTGCATGACAACTTAAAATGTGAGAACCAGGTTGTAGGTAGCATATATGTATACAGGTATATGCTACTAGCAACTTGGTTCTCTCTCTCTCTCTCATATATATATATATATATATATATATATATATATATATATATATATATATATATATATATATAGAGAGAGAGAGAGAGAGAGAGAGAGAGAGAGAGAGAGAGAGAGAGAGAGGTCTAGTCATAAGTCCCCAAATGGTACATTATCTTGCCAGAAATGATAATGCGAATTTCACTACTCACAGGCTCCAATATTTCCCAGACAGAGCATGATGGAAGATTGACTCAGCAAAGAGTGTTCCCCCCTGGCTCTTGTCTGGAAATTTATTTCATAGGGTGTGCATGGGGCCAGTATCTATGACACAAGTAATTGTGTTTGGTGGGGCATTTGTTTATTTTAATGGGATTTCTCTATTGCCACATAGAGATAAAATGAACATAGTGTACACTCAAAATAAATTCAATATAACACACTTGTCTCATGCTTGAGTCAAAATGCCTTCCTTTAAAAAGTAAATATACTAAAATACCCCTTATAAAAATAAAATAAAGTAAATATTTCTGAAGTGGTGGCCTGAAATCCAATTTCCTGATTTATTTTTTACAGCACTAGCGAAAGTTACATAACCATATGTATGATTATTGATTGATTGAAGTTTTATTTCTATACCACCTTTCTTACCCAGCGGGCAACTCAAGGCGGTTCACAGCAATAATATACATGATACAAAATACAAAAATCTAACAAGTAGCAGCAGCAATAGCAATACAATAGTTACAAGATAATCTATACAATCAATATGACAATAAAAGTAACAAAGGTCCCAGAAATACAATGTTCAATCCCCACACAATACAGTACAGTAGCAGAGACATATTAAATCTTAACCTATAAATCCAAGTGTTCACCATTGGAACTGGCTATAGGTTGCTATGCGTCGCCCTACTGACCCTCACCCACCCTTCGTGCGCACGGCCAAATTGCCTACGCAGGTCAACGAAGGATTTAGAAATCCGGCATGGGGGCCTCAGCCCCACAAACGGCAAGAAAGGGAAAGAACTTCACTTCCCAACATTCCTTGCGCCGCGCCACGCCAGAGCCAATCAGGCTGAGAGGCTCTCGCACGGGGCAGCGTTCGGAATTGCGCCGCAGCCAATCAAAAGAAAACCATTTTAAAAAAACGCAGCACAAACAGAAAGCACCAACCCATTACTACAAGCCCCAGCGTCCTGCGCGCCATGAGCACGCAGAACGCTGAGGAAAAGGGCGCCCGAAAAATTAAAAAGAAAAACAACACACCGCGTCACAGCCAAACACACACCAGCCGGCTTTCTTTCCCTCACCCACGGCGCCTGGAGTTTCCCCTTTAATATCAGTGGGTGGGGGTTGCGACCCTCCTCTCCACTGGCTTTTCTAGGGTTAGGAGGTTTGTGTGGAGAAAAGGGGAATGTTTCCCAAACTCTTCTGGACTCTGGACACCAGGGAGAGGTGATCGATTCCCACCCCCCTCCTTAAAAAAACTCCGTCTTTTCTACTCTTTAAAAATGGAGTTGTTTTAAGGAGGGGGGTGGGAATCGATCACCTCTCCCTGGTGTCCAGAGTCCAGAAGAGTTTGGGAAACATTCCCCTTTTCTCCCCACAAACCTCCCAACCCTAGAAAAGCCAGTGGAGAGGGGGGTCGCAAGCCCCATCCACTGATATTAAAGGGGAAACCCCGATCTACTTTCACAACTCCACACAAACAAAGCACCATAAAACAATAAAGCCCCCCTCCCTACCACCTAGCCCACCCTTCCTAACCCCCAACGACCATGCCCCCCTCCCCACCACCTAACCCACCCTTCCTAACCCCCAATGACCAGGCCCCCCTCCCCAACACGGGCCGGCAGCGTACATATTCCAACGAGTCTGCCTTGCGGGGAAAAACCCAACACATGCTATTTCAATGGGCCACCCAGACACCGAGGCCGGCCCACAGAAATAACCACACCAAACACATAAAATTTACACAGAAAATCTCCAACAAACACACAAAAAAAACAAGGAAAAACACAACCCCCCACCCCCCACAAATCACACCAAAACCACCCATTACATATCGGAAATCACAACTTACCAAGACAGGTCCAGCCTCACCGAGAAACAGAATTGAAATGGCAAAAGAACAGGAAGAAAACACAGGAGAGGACAAACATTACGCAACATCACCACCAAGTGGCCACAGGAAAAATGACTCAATGAATTCGAATTACACTTACACATTTTTAAAAAAATCTTATCCAAAGTACACCTATCACCAAAAAAAAAAATATTTTTAAAAATGCAAATATTGGGGAAAAAATATATATCAACTTTTCAACTTTTAAAAATCCAAATTTATTTATAACAGTTTAAAAAACTAACTATGTATATAATTTTTTTTTAAAAAAAATAACATAACTCATTTAAATACACATACAACAAAAATCATCCAACACCATTTCTCATATTTTTTAAAAAACAAAACCCCCAAAAATGCCCGGCAACGCCGGGCAACCCTTGCTAGTATGTTATAAAACACTATAATACATATAGCCTGCCGAAACAGCATGCAATAGAATAAAGATATATGCCAAGACAGTCCCTTCCTGTCCTTCCAAACCCGGAGTGGGGGGGCAAGAACGCCAGCAGGTGCGCAAGTCCACGCGCTCCTAGCCGGGGGCGTCCTCACCCCTGCCAAAGCTGAGTCCATGTTCTAAGTCCTCAGTCCTCATTATAACGTTTTAATGGTGTTTGACACTTGCCTATAGGTGGGAGGTCCATAACATTAACTTGCCACATCTCTGGGAAAAAGAGAGAAACTGGAATTTGTGCCATAGAAACTTTGCTCCCAATTTTAACCCCTATTATGACATGAGGTCTTTGAAGGCTCAGCTTTGAAAAGTCCTTTAAGTCAAGTATCTATCACAGTCTGGCAATACTCTGAGCTGAAAGATTCAATACCAAAGAAAATTAAGGTAAATTCTGGAACAGATTACATTATAAAGCAATCACTCTGCAAGCATCTTAACAACAATGCAGTAATAGCTAGAGGCCAACATGGATTGATCAAGATCAAAAGATGCCAGACTAATCTTATGTCATTTTTTTGAGTGTATAACCTTCTTGGTAGACATTGGGGATGGTGTAGGTATAATATATCTTGACTTAAGCAAAGTGCCACGTGATATTCTGATTGGCAAACTACATCTGGGCTGGATAGAACAATTGTCAGGTGGATACACAGTTGGCTACTGAATCATACTCAGAGCTTGCCTCCTCCTCAAACTGTGAGGAGGTAAAAAATAGGTTACTACAAAACTTAGTCCATGGCTCTGGACTCTTCAACATTTTTATTAATGATTTGAATGAGGACGTGCAAGGAATCTTATCAGATTTGCAGATGACATAAAATTGGATGAAATAGTTAATGCACAGAACTGCTTATTACAGGGGTGCCCAAACTATGGCCCACAGGCCAGATCCAGCCCTTGACGCTAATTCATCCAGCTGAGCTGCCCTCATCGCTCCTGGAAGTGGAAGTAAAACATGCCCTTTCAGGTGTGTTTTACTTCCTCTTCCAGGAGCAGTGAGGGCGGCTCAGGCTGGATGAACTGGTGTTGGCTGCCGGATCTGGCCTGTGGGCCATAATTTGGGCACCCCTAGTTTAAGCAGAGAAAATGGCAGCCTAAAATCTATCTCATCCTTTTGCAAAACAGATTGCAAGGCACATTTTACTTCTGCTTCTGGTGGGAAGAACCACGTGACCAGTCTGCTGAACCAAATGACTGGCCCACAGCCCAAAAAGTTTGGGCAACCCTGGCCTATTATATTTGCTAAGCTTTATATCTCATTTCCTCAAAATGGAGAAAGAACTCTTTCCCAAAGTGCCATTTATGCCTGATAGTATGTCTCCTTTGAATTAAAGAACTGATCTTCTGAGCACTTTGTTACTAGCTTAGCCATGCTGCTCAAGGTGCCACCTGAACTGACCAATCGCTAACACTGACTGGAAGGAGTAAAATGTAGGCTCCACCAACACAGGTTGCTCCCAGTACAGCAGAGTCTCAGCTTAGATCACTTATTTGGATGTTGCAGAAGATTAAAATTTGATGCACATTTTACCTTGAAGTCAGTCCCGCCACCATTTGTCTTAATTAGTCACTGCCACATGACTTATTTATTTATTGGGACATTTGTATCCCGCCCTATTGCCGCAGGCGCCACCCAGGGCGGCTAACAGCAGAAAGGAGAGGGCTCAATTACAGCAAGAAGCCTTCTCCATATAATACATAAAAATGCATTGGAAAACAATCATAAAACATCTAAAAACACTCCAATAATACCCTCCCTAACCCCTTAAGAAGTAAAAGATAAAAGGAACACATGAAGGCATAAAAACAGCATACTATAAAAACACTATACTGACACTACAGACATATCACAGAAGAACTCAGCCCAGGCAGCTAAACTAGCCTGCGGGCCTGGGCCGTACCACATGACGGGTCCCAGACCCACTGACAAAGCCAGGTCTTAAGGGCCTTTCTGAAAGGGAGCAGCTCTGTCTGGAGGCACAATTCTGAGGGTAAGAGGTTCCACAGGGCCGGGGCAGACACTCTAGGCCTCTCCTTACCCGCTTCAGCTCCCTTAACTCATCTGTATACCAGGAAGCCCTGCGCTGCCTGCGGGAAGGGAGAGGCCGCAGAGGCATGATTGTATCCAGGACCCACGTCACTTCCTTATACCAAAGAGCAACTATGGTATCGGATGAATCGCGCAGTTGATCCGGAGGAAACGGCCCCAGCTCCATCTGAAATCTCTCAGAATCCATCAGTCACCGGGGTTGGACCAGTTTAATCAATCCCGCCTCCCTGCAGTGAAGTGTCACTCCCTGAAAGTCAAGGGTCACCAGATAGTGATCTGACCATGGCACTGGCATAGTCCCTATGTGCTGTAAATGCAGATCACTCAACCACTGCTCAAACAGGAAAATCAAGTCAGGGGTGTGCCTGCTGCTCCTGGTAGGGCCCAGAAATTCATGAGTCAGGCCCATGGCTGCCATGGAAGCCATGAACTCCCAAGCGGCCTCAGAGGATGGCCCCAGCAAAGGCAAATTAAAGTCTCCCAGGACCATAAGCCCTGGGAGCTCCAACGCCAACACCGCAACAGCCTCGAGCACATCGGGCAAGGAATCTGCTACCCTGCAAGGGGGCAGGTACAGGAGTAGGATACCCCACTGACCCTTAGGGCCCACCCAAAGCAGCAGCAGCTCACACCCCTGCACCTGTGGTGCGGTGGCCCTGATAACCCCAAGTGACTCTTGGGCTACAATAGTGACACCAACGCCCTTCCCCTGACCCCTAGCCTGGTGCCACATCCTGAACCCGGTTGGACAGATTTCTGATACAGGGACCCCATCCTCATAGTTAGCCAGGTTTCAGTGATGGCCTGCTCCTTCAGAATTGCATCACATAAAAGGGGAGCCTTATTGCAAACCGACCTGGCATTCGTACAACAACAGCCTAAGGGAGGGGTCACTCTGAACCTGCTCACCGGGAACCAGAAATCGAACAGGGGGGCTGGAACGAGAGACAAATAACAAACATCAGTCCCTCCTTCACCGTGTGCAGCTCACCCCTTGGTTCCTGCCCCTTACCCATCACTACAGAAATATGGGCCCCAGGAACCTCACGGCTGCCTCCAGAACAGATAGCCCTTCCTATGCTGTGACTAGTCGATCTCCTCACACCCACAACACCCCATGGCCCACCCCCCAGCCCAGACATATCAACTGGGGAGGTGTCAGTGGGGGAAGCAGTGGCATTGATGGAGGCAGGGTTTAAACTGCCGCCTGAGCCACTAAGCTGGTCAGAGTCTCTCCCTCTTCCCTGCCTCCTCCTCACCAAAAGCAGCTGAGCTGATGTCTCGGGTGGCATTGATGGGGCCACCTGGGTCCCGCGGCGAGTCTTTCTCTAATTGATTAGCATGCCACCAAACTGATTCTGACTTACAAAACTTTCTAGGTAGAGAATATTCAGAAAGGATTTCCCTTTCCCCTCCTCTGAGAGCATTCTGGGACTGTGGAGCGCTTCAAGGCTACACAAGGTGACTCTCTTTACCCACAAGGCACAGTTGCGAATCAGATGCCTAACCCCCAGTTCTGTGACCGGATGCTGCAACCCACTGAGCAACTTCTAAATAAGTAGTCATAGGACCAGGCTGTGCAATTGTGGCTGCTACAATCAGTGATCTTACTCTGCTTCCCCCTTTTTGAGAATTACCTGAAGGAGAAGAGCTATATGTTGGCAAGCAAGCTGCTTGTCACTTATTGTCAAGGAAAATGTGCTCATTGCTGACTCCTGTGCTGTTTGCCATTAGATAATAGACATACAAACTTCTGGCTATTTGGAGCTTGCAATCTTTCATCCCCTAGAGAAATACCATTGATCTTTTTCATCAGAACATACGTCAAAAAACAGTAGCAAAATACCCATGAAATCCAGCACTCTGTTCCCTTGGGCTCTCTATGAGAAGACAGAGAAATTGATTTTTTTACTTTTTAGGGTGGATGTGATCTTAAATTAGCCTCCCCCCTTTTTATGCAGCATTCAATTCTATAAAGTCCCAATAATGGAGCAAAAGAGATTCTATCACACTAAGTAGACAAAAGAATCAAATTCCAGCATGCCACCACCGCCACCTGCCCTGCATTTTAAAAGGTGTCCCTAGTAAGCAGAACTGCTAAGTTTCCAGTGTAGCATTATCTTGCTTAGGAAGTTGTTCTCAAAAGTTTCCATACCAAGACTCTACCAGAGCACTATTACAGCACTAATAGAACACACATTTAGAGGCTCCTTAACGCATATCAAAAAACCTTTATCCTGAAGAAGCTATATGTGAAAGGCTGGTTATACCGGAACAGTTTCAATTTACTGTGGATTTATCTTAGTTTTGCCCCTACATTATTTTATACTACTATACTACTGATACTGTTTAGATTTTTGCTTTTGAAGAATTCTACTTGATTTACTATATGAAATTTTGAAGAAACTTTGAAGACATGATTTTTTATATTGACATTTTCAGTTACAGTACTGTATGAAGCTAATACTTTACTCAAATATATATATATATAAGATACAGAACTTTGATTTGTGAAACCTTTTCTTTGAGTTGTCTTTATCTGTCTACCAGATATCCCGCCTGCTTCAAAGCTACAGTAGAACCTCAGATAAAGTCCAAACTCCATTCCACAAGTTTGACTTTATCCGATTTTGGACTTTATCCAAATCAAGTGGGTGATGCATCGGATAATGTCTAAAAATGGACTTTATCCTAGGTTCCTATACCAAATACCTCGGAAAACATCTATTTTTAGAGGTTTTGGACTTTATGTGATGCATCACGTGTGCATGAAAACCGCAACTTTATTCGAATCAGACTTTATTCAAATCGGACTTTGTCCGAGGTACCACTGTATATAAAATTCCTCTGTATTCTCACAAGAAAAATAAAGTTATGAATTATATACCTCTTAATTAGTCAAGGACTTGGGTTAAGTACTCATGCAAATATGTTCCCAGGAAATTGATCAGTTACACTTCCAGAAAAACAGGTTCAATGCAAGTCACTGGAGGACTTTGAGTCCTATGTGTTTATGCAAACAGTGGTAAGCAGAAGAGGTGTTTGACAAATGCACTCATTTGCCATCATGTCCCATTTGACTGTGGTGGCTCAAGTGGTTAAGATGCTGAACTTGCTGACTGGAAGGTTGGAGTTTGATTCCCGAGTACTGCATGACAGAGTGAGCTCCTGTCTCTGTCCCAGCTCCTGCCAACTTAGCAGTTCCAAAGCAAGAAATTGCAAGTAGATAGATCGGGGCCACTTTGGTGGGAAGATAAACAGCGTTCTGTGCACTCCGGTGTTGAGGCATGCCTGCCACATGTCCACAGAAACATCTGCAGATGAAGACAGCAGATAGCTCTTTGGCTATAAACAGAGATGAGTACTGAACCCTAGAGTCAGACATGACTGGCTTTTGAGCAAGGGTGACCTTTACCTTTACCTTTTACCCATTTGCTACTGTCTTGTCATCAATGGGCAAAGAAAACATGCAGCTTTGTTGAGTGCTTTCCCTTCTAGTGTTTGCCTTGGACACACAAAATTGGAAAAGAGCAAACTGTCTGGAGATGTTCAAAACTGGAATATGTCTATATCTGGTGCAGGGTTATTGTTAGGTAGTTCCATCATTAAAATTGTATCAGATCAGAGGTGGGCTCCCAAAAAAAAATTTACTGCCAGACTGTGGGTGTGGTATGGTGGGCGTGGCTAGGGGGAAAGCCCTGTGTTGCACCCGAATTAGGACTACTTTATTTCAAAACTTGGATTGGTGGGGCCAGCCAGAATTTCTGCTACCGGTTCTGGCAAACTGGTGTGAACCTGCTGGTGCCCACCACTGTATCAGATCAAGGGAAGTGTAACTTCAAGGCTAGACTGTTGCAATGTGTTGTTGTAATGTGACCCAGAAGACTTCCAATGAACCTAGTTTAAGGAGCATATGCTAGCCCAGGGCTTCTCAAACTGGTGCTCTGCAGACAAATGTAGGCCATAAATGAGAGAAATAAATTTTCAGAAGCCTCACTTTGATATGCAATTGTGCCATAGTTCATGCATCCTAATAACTCTAGTTGATGTTGTGGTGAATGGGGGAAGGAGAATGTCAGGTGCTCAGACACATCTTGTTTCTTGAGGCAACATGTGGTCAAAGGATCCAAGTACATCAATGGATGAGGGAAGCAGAGATTCCTTGTGCATGTAATGCAGATGTTTCCATTATTGAGCCAATATCTTGTGTCATATATAGCACACAATGTGTTTCTTATTTGCTCATTATGCTTACATCAGGCTTATGGCCAACATGGGAGCTACAGGTATATGTAGGAATGGGACTTCTGTGTTTTAATGAAAGTTTATAAAAATATAGAAGAGATTATCTTTGTTTGCTTTCATGTTCTTTCATTGATTTCTGAAAGAAAGCCTGTAAAAATAGAACATAAGAACAGCCTTGCTGGAAGAGGCCACAGCTCATCTAATCCAGCATTCTGTCTCACACAGTGGCTCACCATTTGCTTCAGAGTATTCCCAAGCAGATGCCTTCACCTGTTTAGGATTCCCTGGAAATGGCATTGAGAGATATCCTGCCTATCTCTACAACCCGGAGGTTGTCCTTAGGTATCCATAATTATAGCCATTAATACCCTTGTCTCCATGAACTTGTCTAATCCTTTCTTAAAGCTGTCAAGACTGACAGCTGTCACCAGTTCTTCTGGCAGGGAGTTCCATAGACCAGTAATCCTCTGGGTGAAAAAGTACTTTCTCTTATTTGTTTGAGAACTAGTACCCAAAAGTTTCATGGAGTGCCCCCTAGTTCATGTGTTGTGTGATAGGGAAAACAGTTTTTCCTTATCTACTTTGTCCACACCGTGCATGATTTTATGAACTTCAATCAGGTCACCTCTTAGACGTCGTCATTCAAGAGTGAAGAGGCCCAACCGTTGCAGCCTCAGATGGTAATGAAGGTGTTCCAGTCCCCTAATCATTCTGGTTGCCCTCCTCTGTACTTTTTCCAGCTCCATAATATCCTTGGCAACCAGAACTGTACACAGTATTCCAGATAGGGCCTCACCATAGATTTATAAAGAGGCAAAATGACACTTACTGACTTATTTCCTATAAGGTGAAAATATAAATGGTTCATATTATTGAAGAGGATGCACACAATTTTCATATTCTTTCTTGGTTCAATCTTTTATTTAACCTTTCTTTCACACTTGGTCTATCCGATCACCTGGGAAATTATTCATCTAATAGCATCACGAGGGCTGCTGTCAGCAGCCAATCAAGATGCCTGTGGGCAGTGGGAAATTTATTTTTTTTTTGGAAAAAGAGCCTGGATTGATTGAAACTCAGTGTTCTCTCTTTGTTCCACCTATTCCTTTTGGGAATGTGAGCTCCTGGCACTTTTCATCTTGCGCTGCCTTGCTATATATGGGCCTCTGTCTTCTTTACATCCTTTTCCTCCTCCCCTTTTTTTCTGGTGGAGGGAAAATTTCCCCCCATTTCTTTGCACCACATTTACTGCCGCCACGAGGCAAACTGCCTGTGCCAGCATACCTACTGTGGAGTATATATATATACATATTTTATTTCCCCTCTACATAATTTTATTGGGGGCTTCCCACTGTGGTTCACTCATTTCTTGGATTATTTTTGCAGCTTGCCTGGTACTGCATATAACCTAATTAATAGGCAAAAGAAAGGCAATATGTAGTAGAGGCAAGAGAAATCTTCCCATATCATATCATTTTGTTTGTATTTTTTGCCTTTATTTGCTCCCCCCTCTCCCCCGCTTTTTCAGAATGAGACTTTGGAATAGTGTGTTTATTTTGTTATTTTCCCGTGTGTGTGTGTGTGTAGAAAGGTAAACTCCTGTTTGACTGATTTTTTTTTTTAAAAAAGCCTGTTATTTGGTTATTTCACTCTATATTTATTCTGTTAATGGTATATATGGGAGGGATGTTTGAGGGAACTGCTTTATTTGGTGATTGCAGTTGTTCGTTGTTCTATTGCCTGGTTTTGGAATAGACTCTCTTTTGCCTTTCCTCTCCCTTTTTTTGGGGGGGGGGCATAGATTTTATGGGATTTTTAAAAGAGACTTGCACTAGAAAACACATGTGTATGAAAGGATCCCTGGAAAGGGGTGTCACTTAATTCTTTACATTGGACATCAAGGGTGCTGCATGTGTAAACTGTATGCTGTAGTTCCATGGTGGACACTTTTATAGAAATGATGCATCTTCTTAGCTTCCTTAGTAGTGCAGTTTGGTGACAAGATCTTGATGGTGCTCTTTCAGGTTTCTGGTGTGCTGGCACCATGGGGGATGCCTAAATTATCATACATTGTGTGTCTGTGAACTTGAATGTGAAACTTAAGCTTTTCACACGATGCTTTGCTCAGTTGACACAGGCCAACTGTATCATGATTCAAGTTCAGAGTCAACCGAGAAGCTAATTCATCTAGTCAGGAATATTTTGCATTGTTGGCTAGGTCACCGACATGGGGATGACAAGACATCAGAGCATAGCATCACTGGACAAAATAATAGTTTCTCCTGTGAGACTGATCTCAGATTCCCATAAATACGTGAGTTTGATATCAGTTTGAGTTCTTCTCAACAGCCTCTTAGAGGCCAATATATTCTCTTAGTATGTTCTCTCAGATCACTGAAAGAATTGTCTGCAAGAGACTTAGTCTGTACTTCAGAGTCCAAGACGTTAGACTTAGGTTGTTAACATTTAACTAGCTATCTTAAATTGACTATTGATTTTTATTTTGAAATGTGCAGAGGTGATGCCTTCTCTTGTTCTTCCTGTTTTTCCTTCTCAGCCCCCCTCCCTCCCAAGGAAATGCCTTTATACACCTGGATACTCAGCTGTATTCTGGTGAATACAGGGAATCCCCCAGCAAACACCTCCCAAGAGCAGGACTCCATAGCTTCAAAAGTACGGGTCATTTTCTTTGGACTTATCACAAAGTTATGCTACCTCTTCATTTTCTAGCCTTACAGTAAGAAAATGAGCCACAGCAGCCAGACAGACAGACACAGACACACACACACCATTACGGTCTTTGACCAGTCTTTACGATTGAAAAGATTTCACACGTTGTTAACAATAGAGAAAAGTTTCACACTTTGTTAACAATAAGAAAAAGTGGTAAAACAGTACAGCATATCCTTTAATTAAAAGTTTTATGGAATTGAGTGGCTTGATAAAAATATTTGGCTACCTGGTGCATAAGTGTAAAATCCATGTCCTTTAGAATAAAATGAACATAAAATCTATCATTATGGCCCACAAATTTAGAAATAACTGGGGCAATTAAAGCGTCTCTTGGGACATCATAAAAAGGCCATCATAATAGGATGTGGGCCAGGGTTTCTAACTCCCTGGATCCACAGGGACAATGTCTCGGCGGATAAGGAGTACCTTTAAATCTTGCTGCCAAAAATACTGAGGGGAGGGCATCAAAACAAGCTCTAGAAAAAGCCCATCTGTATTGCTTAAAAAGAGATTATAAAGATACCATGTGATGGTGGGGGCCCCACCCTTCCTGCCCCGTCCCTTGCAGGGAGGGATAAAAGGACCGCGGACTGCCAGGCCAGGCCGAAGACCGCCACCCCCACTGCCCGAGGACTGCTGCCGCAGCTGCGCAAAGCGCCGCCCTTCCTTTTTCCTTGTGTTCCTGGGCCCTGCCCGCGCCTGGGCTGACATAGTGGGGCTGACACCGGGGAGGATGGCTGGACTCACCGCTGCCCATGGACTTAGCCTCGGTGGGAGTGAGGAGGTTTGACAACCAGGAGCATTAGGATTTGCACACCTGTTGGCTCCCCCTCCCCCACTGTTGCGGGGCTGCTAATTAATACTTGGCACATCTGCTTCCAGCTTCAGAACTCATTGGAAGTGCATTTGGGGGTGCCAAACAGAGCCCTAAGGAAATTTGATTGAATAATTTCATAAGCCCTTAAATTTGAGTGTGGGGTTAGTTGTATCCCATAGAGAAGTTGGGCGACTGTTTTTGTCATAAACAGTTTAATTGCAGCTGGGATATAATTTGCCCCCTGCTGCCTGTAAATGTTTATTATTGCATATGAACCTTTCTGGACATTAGATGTAGCATAGTTTACCTGGGCTGTTGATTTCCTAGAAGCCTGAAATACTATGCCCAGGTATTTAAAACATTTGACTTGTTTTAATTCATGGGAGTCAATTGTCCATTTATGTTTTTGTCTTTTATTAGAGAAGACTAAAACTTTAGATTTGTCATAATTGATTATTAATTGCTGTTCATTACAGTAGTAGGACAAGGTTCTTAATGCCCGCTTCATTCCTCTGGGAGACAGGGAGAGGAGAACTGTGTCATCCGCATAAAGGAGAATTGGGAGGTGGATAGATAGATAGATAGATAGATAGATAGATACTGTAGATAGACGAGAATAAACCAAATAAGATCAAATGGAAAAGTCACATTGCCTTTTTTCCAGGCACAATCTTAGGTCATGACAAGAAATCAAAAGGTCCCTTGCCCAAATGTTGGTTTCCTCTTCTGCCATTTAAGCATTGTGCTAAATACCAGTAGGGAAAAGGTATCATTTGGTTCCTTTATTTTTTTAATGGGAGCATGTAAAAATTATGATCCCACTTTACAGAGTCATTCATCCATTCATTTGATTTACAGTACTATGCAAAACTCTTAGGCCACCAACAGCTGAGGAAAATCCAATGAGTGATTTGTGGGGAGATAACTTGGACACCCTAATGCAGGGGTGGCCAATTTTTTTAGGCCAGTCAAGTGGTTGAGCAGGTCGGTCTTGTGGTTCCTCCCACTGGAAGTGGAAGTAAAATGTGCCTGCTCATGTGCAAAACACTGCCATAAATGCACCAGCGGCTGTCATAAACATGTTTGCAACAGCCACGGGTGGATTTATGGCAGCATTTTGCACATGTGCAGGTGTGGACACATTTTGCTTCCACTTCTGAGGGTGATGAGGGTGGTGCAGGCTGGATCAGACTGTGGGCCATAGTTTGGGAACCCCTGCCCTAATGACAAACTTCATCAAACCTGGTGAGTTTAGTTAGCTTATCATATCTTGTCCTCATCTTTATCACTTAGAAAGCAGGCAGGTGCAGAATGATCCTCTCTGTGGTGGAAAATATCATGTGCTTATTGAATTTGATAAGTGCAGGTACCTAATAAATGTGTATGTTCTAGTCTTGCAACAGTCCACCAAAATCCACAAATTTCATCTTTATTTAAATGGCACTAGCTTTTTTTTCCCCACCGGCCTGCCCTTCATCCCTGCTGGCCTCAAGGCCTCGATGCCAATAGGGGTGGAGGGCATGTCGGTGCACATCCCAGTGCTGAAGGCCGAGTTGGGGAAAGGCCCAGTTGGCAAAAGGTAAGTGGGGGGGGGACAGGGACTAGGGGGTAAGGGGGCGGGGCGGGTGGGCGGTGTGGTTCTCGGCCTCTTTCCACACACACCCAGTCTCTGGGTCTCTCCCCCACCCCACTTACCTTGTGCCTTTCCCTGGCGCGTCCTTCACCAATGCCACAGGGGGAGGAGGATCTCCTCTCCCCCCCCCCAAGCTATGGCAAGGCTGGTGCTGGCCTCTGGGGCTGCAGGGAGATGATATTTTCTCCCTGCTAGGTCGCTGAACCCATGGGGGGGGGGAGGTGCTCCTCTCCCCCCAAGCTACGGCAAGGCCGGCGCCAGACTTCACCGGTGGGGTGGAGGGCAGCAAAAGTTGGTTGTCATCGTGTTGGCAGTTTTTTGAACCACGTGCACCAGCTGCCCTGCCTTCTCCGGGCTCATGCCCTTCAGCCTCATTGGCTGAGGGGTGGCACGGTGCAGAGGATGTTGGGCCTTGTAGGTTTTTTTGCCGCGTTTGTGGGGTGGTTGCCCCACTCGTGGCTGGTGGACCCTTGCGGCGATGCTCCAAGGGTGTTCAGGTAAGTGCAGGCGGCTCGGTACGGGATAGTAGGGACAGGTGTGGGCGTGCATGCTGGACACCAATGGCCCAAGGTACTTCTTATAGGTATAGATAGATTTGAGATTAAAATAGTCAAGAACGCTCAACTTACATATCCTTGCCTTTCTTAAGGTTCCAGCAAAGCATCCTGACTGCAAGAATACCACTCCATTGCAGCATATAGGATTTGGGATCTGTTCTAATTTTCCTTAGCAAACACTAAGAATAGAATTACAATAGCTTTGAAAAATCCCTATGCCCTGAAATTCTGATGTTTGGTCTCCACACAAGGTAATATGGAGGTTCCTATATGAACATTTGTTTGTAGCTAGAAAAGGGATGCTGCAATGGCTCAGTTGTTAAGAAGCTCACCTTGCTAGCTTGAAGGTCAGTAAGTCTGAAATTCAAGACCTGGGTACTACATGATGGATTGAAAGCCTGCCTCTGTCCCAGCTCTTGGGGACATGAAAGGAGCCTCATTCAGGCCTCCCCTGAGCGGAGTTTCTCCCGCAAAAATCCTTTCAACCCAGAATAATTTCTGACATGAAATTATTATTAGTTAGAAAAGAATGGGATTGATTCCTTCTCTTGGTTTTGTTTTTGATCCTCACCATGTTAAAAAACAGCAACCCTCACTTTCAGACCAAAGTTAAACAGCTTTCACTACTAAGTAAGGATGCTGTGACTTCATTCTGTTCCAAGTGTAGATTAGGGCTGGATCTAACATTAGTTAGAATTAAGTAAAAGCCTCAAATGGGAGGGTGAGGGGTACGAACAGCAGATCAACTCCCAACTCTTTATGTGTAGACCCTGGTTTTTTGTGAGTCTCGAAGCACAGAGCATTGTGTTTCCTATTACCAGTCTTGTTTCCCTTGAATATCTGTTTTCATGCGTGGTAGACGATATGACAATCCTGCTACTAGTGCTGAAGGAAGATGGAGCTTCCACTCTACCCAGTTTCTGCATCTAAAATGGAAAGGGATGTCACTTTGTTCTTTACATTGGACAGCCAGTCAGCCATATGTCAAGGCAGAGTGTCCTCAGTTAAGAAAGTGACAAGACAGCAATACTCTTTAATTACTCTTTTCCCATCCCAAAGATCAAGTAGAGAAGACACCCCATTGTTGAACTGGGACAAAGAAGGAGACACACTAATCTTTCCTGCAAACGATGTGGAAAAGAGGCCAGAAAACAATAGAGAGTGGATGAAAAATATGTACAGCTTGCTTAAGTAGATCAGTGATCAAAAACAACAAACTGAACAGAATATCCATTCTGCAGATTTGGGAACAGAGGTGAGAAATAGTGGACTCTACTTTGAAATAATTGGTTCACAAAATCTGTGTAAAATTTAGTAAGCTGTGAGGAAATTACTGATTTATTTGACTCCTAAACAACAGTTGTGGGGATGGGGTAGGGCTGGTGGCTGTCCAACTGTTGTTCACCTAAAGCTCCCTTGATCACATTCCATTGGTCATGTTGGTCAGAGATGATGGGAGTCAGCATCCATTTTCTTTGCAGTGGGCTGGTTGATGGATGCAGCAGTCAGCTTTTAGCAAATTGAAGGACCAATAGTTTGTTAGAAATTTACTTCTTCCCTGGAACCATTGGATGAAATGACAATGGGAATGTGTGCTTAGTCCATGATGAGACTAGTATCTGAAGGCATTTTAGCTGTATCCATTTTGTGTCCATTGTCTAAGCCACCTTTGATCCATGTATTGGGAGAAAAGTGGGCTATTAAATATGTTAATGGACAATGTTTGGTTTAAAAAAACAGCAACACCTCACATAATCACTGACCAACTCTGGATGTTGCCTAATCCTGAAGGTATAGTAAAATGCAGGGTGAAAGGAACCATTTGTATTACAGTTATTTGTAATCTAATTTAGTAGGCCAAGGGATAGCTGCAGTGATCTAATTCCCAATATACTACAGGACTCAGGTGAAGTACAAATCATTTTAGAGGATCCAATAATTTTGTTTCAATTGATCAGTTTCCTAGATGGTATCCTTCGGTGAAGACTTTGGAGATAAGTGAAGCAAATTAGGTTCCAAAAGAAATGCTCTCTCTAAAATATGCCATGCTTTCTCTGTTCTGAAGAAGCTTCTACCCTCTCCTCAATCTGCTTGGGGCCTTCTCAGCTGCGTTTACTGTACTCTATCAAAGCCCGGTTCTTTGCAGTTCAGTGAATAAAATACTGCAGGTTTTTTTCCCACTGACTGACTGAAATAAAATAATCTATGATGCATGAACAAGTCTAAATGAAATAATAATATCCTTAGCAGTGAAAAAAGGATTGGTAATACAGTAATTGAGCAGATTTATTGCCATCTCCTTGAGCTAGCCTGCTGAAACAGCCTGCTATTTTATTTAATCTCATATCAGAAGAATTACTGGCTGGTAATCCATTGTTAAACATCATTTAGAATGATGGATGAAAATGTCAGCTTTTCCAACATAATCAATTCATATCTCATTAGCACATATTATTTATGATTCTCATAATGGGACCTGCAGAGGCCTCCGGGGGAAAATGGAGACCTCAGCTGTTGTTAAAATGAGATGAGATATACTGTAGCTTATGAGTTAATAACTGCATATAAAAATACTTCCCCACCATATTGATTGTCCTTACCGTTTTACAAATGAATTGAGTGGCTTGGCCTTCCCTCTTGCTGTGTGCAAGGCAGATCTTCCTACCCATTTCAGAGGCAATCATTCTGCCTTTTCTTTCTTCTCTCTTCTCTCTGCAGACTGACAAACAAAAAGCATATTAGAAAGCCTGTTTTAAAGAATAACTTTTAAGATGTTAAGAGTTGGGAAGCTGGAGAATGCCTTTGAATTTGAAGTAATAAGAAACACTTTACTGCTCTGTTGCTGTTTGTCAAAGACTCCAGGCCTTTTTCCCTCCCAGTACCTATGAAGACAAATTGACATATTTCTTTAGCTTGAACAGAGTTGCATTTTAAGGTTACTTTCCACTGCCTGCCGCCTACTCTAAGCCCAATGAAAAACAAACCTTAATGTAGTTGATGGCGCAGCTGTAATCATGGTCACAGTGTCAACTGCTGCCTCAATTAAACTACATTTGAGAATCATTTTATGCTTCAGCTCATAAACATCAATAAAGGAAAATGAGTAATAAATGACTGTCTAGAGTACAAAGGACCAGGTCATATTTCAGATGAAAATGAAGACAAAATGTAGCTTTTATTTGCCTGTGGAATTCCCATTAACTGCATCACTGACAGGAGGAAACTGGATCAATAGTTAGCCGGCTGCAGAAAACAGTTTCTGGCTGTTCAGCAGCCAATGTGAAAGGAAAAGTGTCATATTGTGATCTTTATCAGGTAATCTTCATTACACCAGACCAATGATATATGTATGTACTGGTCAGCTAGGGGCGTTTCTAATTCTTGGGTCTATTTGCGTCCTGAAGTGCAGGGAGCTCACAAATTATTTGTTTACAGACATGAGAAATTGTCAATGTTCATCTCTTTTATTCTTTTATAGGGAATCCATAACTGGAAGGTTTCTTGCAAGGCTACTTATTCCTTCTGAAACTTTAAGGCGAGATGGCTTTGCAACTCATTTTAAAAGTCTAAAATTTGCTTTCTTAAATTTTTTCCTTAAATTTCTTAATTTGTTTTTTAAAAAAACAATTTCCCCCTTTCCAACCACCCTGCTTGTTTCTAGTGCTGTTGGAGTAAAATATTTTCCCACAATGTCCTTATAAAAGGATTTGTGCTCTTCCTTTATTCACTATTCAATATATCTTCGTTGTTTTATTTCCAATAAAAAAATGTGGCTTTAAAAAGAAATGCGGAACTATGGAAGGACAAATTCTGGATTTTTTTTAGTCCACAGCTTTTACATAATAAAATGGAAGTGAGTAAAGCAGTGAAATGCTTTTGATTTGACTTTATTAGATCATCAGCAGAGCCCAGATAGTCAAATGGGAGAATGAAGCACCAACATTGATATGATTTTCCCAATGTCTGAGGGTTCAAAAACTGAAAAGGGCAGGAGTAGATTGATATGTGTAAAACATGTTCTTGTAAATTCCTCCCACCTCTTCTCTGGAAACTACCTGTATAAAGATTTGGTCCACATCTACAGACCTCCTAGCTTTAATGTACTATAATAGCATAAGTAGTTAGTTTACTGCAAGTGGTTCTTTTCACAGTTTACATAAGAAATAACCTATGGCTCCAGAAGGGATTGGATAGAAGTTCCCATTATCCCTGACCACTGGCCATTTGAGTTGGGTCTACTGGGAGCTAAAGCACAACATCTGTAGGGCCAACCAATCACACTGTTAAGAGGCAACAGGTAAAGCAGTATACCAGCAGAGCCCAAACTTCTCTCTTTCTTTGTATGTTTATGTTTAGTCAATTTATACCCCGCCCTATTTAGCACATGGCTGACTCAGGGCAGCTAACAACATATAAATAACCCCAAGGTAACCCAAGGGGTTTACATACAGAATACAAAATTCAAAATACAATAATAAATACAATATTCAAAATGCTGTTACAAATAGATAAAAATTCAGCGTTACAATATATAAGACAAATAAAATAGCTACAAAATATACAATACAAATTATGCAATAAGACACCATTAAATAATCAAATAACAAAATAAGTACTGCAAAGTCCTTGGCCACCTAATGTCCATGACAGAATCCATGCTCAATGACCATGATGGAGCCCCATGGCTCAAATGTCCTCAGCGGAGTCAGGGAAAGCCTGGCCTTGGCATAGCTGCGACGCTCCAGCATTCTTTTGAAGCCCTCCTGGTGAGCGGGGCCAGAGAGGAGAGAAAAGCCAGCATTTTGAAGCCATGCCGGTTTGGGCCTACATATAGATGACACCCTTCTATCAGACACTAGCTTGGATGTTTCCAAAGATAGAAACATGTAGTTTGTTGCAATAGAAACACTGTAGACTCCTGCAACATCTTAAAGATAACTACATTTATTGTGGCACGAGCTGTAAATTGTTATTCTGATTCAAACCTCTGGTAATATCTTAGATCATCATCCTGAATTACACGACATCAAATTGCTTCTTGGATGTGTTATGCACCCTCATCAGGGATTCTCAATCTGCGGCCCATGGGCCGCATATGGTCCACGGCACCATTTCATGCCCCCCCTGCCTCCACCACACCAGGAAGTGCCATGTGGTGGAGAAAGGGCAAAATGGCCATCCAGCCCCTCAGGCTGTCTGAGGGAGTGTGACCCATCCCCCGGGTTTAAAAGGTTGAGAACTCTTGACCTACGTCTTCAGCAATAGAACAGAAGTCTCAGTCCAGGTAAGGGCATTAACCAAAATCATCAATATTATCCTCCGTCCTTCCTAAAGGAAAAAAAGGCAGGGAAACAAACAAAAAATGTTCTGGATGTAGCTGAATTTGAATTATTAAGGAACAAGTGCTAAATTCTGTGCTATAGTCAACGTCACAAGGAAAAAATTGCAGTTTCCTGTTGAGAGACTTCCAGAGGTTTTGCCTCTTCAACATGGATAGTAAAATAAATCTGTCTTATTTCGTACTCTCTCCTTCCCCCCTCCAAAAAAAGGGGGAACAGTGGGGCCATTTTACAAAATCCTAAAACAAAGCCACTAAAATCTCAAAACTGAGTTCTGTAAACTGGGCATTGCAGAATAGGAGGGAGGGAAATGAAGTCTAAAAAACATTTGGGATGAATGGTTAAAAATTTGGGGTCTCACAGTCAAATGTTATGTTCTAAAATAAAGGGTGTTTACTTCTAGGATCAAGCTCCTGTGTCAGGTTTCACCTCAGAAGATGAAGAATCAGTCATTTTTATAGAAATCAATCAATCAAGAACTGCCAGCCCTATTTTTGACTTATTTTTGTTGCCTTTCTCTGAATTTCACCAGTTATCCTATTCTCTCCATTGACATGCACTGCAAGAACTAGAAATGTATAGATTTCTGAGACAAGATAGACTTTGTCATTCTGCCATACTCAGGAGATGCAAAACAGATATTTTCAAAGGAAATTGTATATAGAATGAATTTTTTTTCAATAGTACAGTACTATGCAAGCTATGCTTTAACTTGTTTGAGTGAAATCCAATTGTTAGACCCAATTAGAGTGGAACTAATGAATCAGTGAAATGTTTATTAATGAACATTGAACATCACTATGTATGGATACAAAAGCTGGACAGTAAAGAAAGCTGACAAAAAATGATTCATTTGAGAAGGATAGATCTGCACCCTGGACTGCCAGAAAGATGAACAAGTCAATTGTAGAGCAAATCAAGCCTGTCTCTGGAGGATTTTTTTTTTGATGAAATTAAAATTGTCCTGCCTTGGGCATATCATGAGAAGTCAAGATTCTCTGGAAAATACAATAATTCAGGAAAAAGATGGGAGGCAGCAGAAAAAGAAGAGCAAACACAGATGGATTAGCTATGTGAGAGAAGCTACAGGCTTATGTTTGCAAATGCTGAGCAGGATTGTTAAGGACAGGACATTTAAGAGATCTCTCATCCATAGGGTCAGTGATGCTCTGAAGCCGGTCCTGTCCTGTCTGGGTGTACCAGTAGCAGAAATCCCCCCAGGCCACGCCCACTTAGCCAGCCACACCCAACTCACCAGCCAACCCCACCCACCTCCTCCTCTTCTCCTCGCACTCTGGGCACATCCAGGAGCCATGGAGGAAGAGCCAGGGGTGGGGAGGAGGAGAAAGTGCCCAGGCTAGGTTTGGTAGGGAGGCCCTGCTGCCGCTGCCGCTGCCGCTGCCGCTGCCGCTGCCGCTGCCGCTGCCGCTGCCGCCCCACGGGGAGCCTGCTTTCCCTCCCGAGCCTCCATGTCTGCCGTGGCCCCGGAGGTGGGGAGGAGGAGGAATCATTGCCACCTGCCCCTTTTAGGTAAGTGAGTCCCTCGCCTGAGGCTGTGGGGGGAGGGGGAGGCTGTGTGTGTGTGTGTGTGCGCGCGCGTGTGTGTGTGTGCGTGCATGCGTGCATGCTTGTGTATGTGTGTGTGTGTTTATAGGGGAGGTTGTGTGTGTGGAGGGGGATGTTTTGAACTAGTTGGCCAGCCCACATGCTGCCGTCACTTTTTCTATCAACAGCAGCAGCACAACTCTTGCGATGCCTGGACATCCTGCAGGTAGCTCTCTTTGTGAGAGTTGCACTGTTGCTAGAAGAGGCGGCAGCAGTGCCAAGAAGGCTGGTCCAGGCCACGTGGCAGGAGCTCTTCCCTTCCTTTCCCCCGTCACCAGCAGCAGCAGTGCCCGGTGGGCAGAGTTTGCACCGGTCGGGCGGAAGATCAGTCAAGAGTTGAGGCCAAGGCAGTTCAAGCTCCTCTCTTGTCCTCTGAGCCACACATACTGCCTTGGCCTCATCCCTCAACCAACCTTCTGCCTGCCTGACGTGAACTCCCCCCGGCAGGCGTTGCTGCTGCAAGAACCAGTGGTGGGGCAGTGGGGGGGGGGGAGGAGCTGCCTGGTCCAGCCCGAGCATGACCCTGTGCCACTTGAGGTGGTGGAGGAGGAAGAGCTCCCCCCCCCCCAGGTGCCTCTCTGCCATGGCCTCCTTTCACTTAAGTTTTTTAAATATTAGCTGTGTTAGTCTGTGCAAGCATATCAGAGAGTAAACAAAACAGGACAAGAGACAAAAAGGCTGTGGCACCTTAAAGACTAACTCCTGTACTTCTATGTTAACATTAAAATACAGGAGTTAGTCTTTAAGGTACCACAGCCTTTTTGTCTTTTGTCTTGTTTTGTTTACCTATAATTAAAAGAAAGGATATCAGAGAGTAAAGATAAAGGAAGAAAACCAGTCATATCTGACTCTACGGTTCAGGGCTCATCTCTGGTCCAAAGCCAAAGAGCCAGCGCTGTCTGCTTCTGCAGACGTTTCTGTGGTCATGTGGCAGGCATGAATAGATAGCCCACCCAGTCACATGGTCACCTAGCCATGCCCACCGAGTTGGCCATGCCCACCGAGTTGGCCATGCCCACAGTGTGGTAGTATTTTTTTAGAGTGCATCACTGCATAGGGTTGCCATAAGTCAGAGACAACTTGACATGACAGATCAGCAAGAAATGTTAAAACACCCACCCTTTCAATGTTTTATAGTTGGAAATAACAACTAGATTTAGCCATTAGTTTGGGGAAGGCAACATGTCTGGAGCTGAATATGACTCTGAGATGTTTTTATGATCTTTGACTGTGTCTATCCCACCCCATTTCCACTCAAAGAGTTTTTTCTGGGGTATATGTGATATCCACTTCTGGAAACTTCCAGAAGCAGTGATTAAACCTTTAAAACTAGTGGGTATTAAGAGTCCTCCTCATGTATAGTGGGAGAGGCTATTAAGGACCTTAGCATGAAAAGTTGGGAGGGGAGAGAACTAATGTGTAATATACAAAGAGATGGAGCAACCAAGTGTTAGTGGATAAAAGGAGAAAGGATATCAAGGGAGGTGAAAAGAGACCCAGGATTGTATTTTATGTTTTTCATATTTAAATGTGTCTTTCATTTATTTGAGTTTTGATCTGTGCCTTCCTGCATAGAAGTGTGTGCCTTAGTTTTGTCTCCTGCATCAACACTTCCAGTATGGAAATGTGACTGTCCTAAGAAGGCTGACAGCTGTCCCTGGATTACCTTTCTGTTTAAGTAGCTAAAATTCCAAGGAGAATTGACATGTGTGGAAGGGATACCTGAATATAGCACACTTCTTTCTCTTTAGACAGCATGTTTATATGATGAATGAAATTGTGTAAGGGTTGGATCTAGCATGATCCCCTGTTTTGGCTTTGTGTTGAGGAAGACTTTCTACCCCTAGAACCTGGGGCAGATGAGGAAGATTTGCTGCCAGTGTCTCAGCCTGCTGTCAGCATGGAGCTGCCTCCTGTTGATCAAGACTTGACAGAAGCACAGCCGGCAAATGCTGAGACACCAAGTGTCAGTGAAGAGGAGGCGGAGCTGAGCACATCAGAAAGATGCAGAATGCAGCTGCAAAATGAGCTACACACGTGAAGGAGAAAGGAAAGGGCTTGTTTGCAAAAACCACTCCCAGAGGTGGGCCCTGAGCCTGAACCCTCTTAAGGAGACACACATGCCAGCACAAGCCTTGTTGGATCAATCAGTGTTCATCCTGACTCTTTGCCACTCTGACCTGTACCTCTTGCCTGCTTGCTGACTCTGGACCTTGGATCCTTTGCCTGGAAACTCGACTACTTTTCTAGATCAACCTTCTGTATCAGTTCTCCAATGATTGGCTTCCGAATTCAGCTTTTTCTGATCAATGATTCTGCCTCATCCTTCAGACTGTTCTAAGACTCTGCCTTTTGCCCTTACTCCTTGTGCAGTGGCTGCCAGCCAGTCTGATCTCCTGTGCAGGGTGGGCCATAAAATCCCTTCAATACATGTGGACTCCACATGTTTTAAAGCATGACTGTTGTGTATTCAAGTTAAATGCAAGTTGTGAAAGCATTTAACTTTGCAAAGACAAAATGGTGATTTCCCGCCATTAACATTTGCCACTAGATTTGGCTTGAACATTTACTGGGTGTGCTCCTTATGTTAATTAGAGTTCAATGATTGGGTACAACTTTGGATCCTGTTTGTGATTGGTTAAAACTGGTATATCATGTTTTGATTGGTTAGTGAAGGTTCACCGGCAGGTTACTACATTGTATCAAAGAGTCACCACCGGGGAAACACTATATAAGCCCCACAGGTAAACAAGGGTGGGGCCGGGGCCGGATCTATGCTTCTCATTATCATGGCAGGTTAGACCACAATGGGATAACCTGGGGTCTTCTCGCTCACACGCAAGGGGAGCTCAGTACATTGCCTCTACGGTAGAATTCAGAGAGACCAGGTACATGGGACTTGTGTAGCCATCTGAAGGTCTGTGCACTGGCATCAAATAGATTTGTCTACAAATAAAGCCAACTGCATAACTCCAGATCGAAACAGAATGGATACATGCAATTCTGGGTAAAGCAAAAGGTCTATGAGTGTTTCATACTGATCTAAAGATTTAAACATCTAAAGTATAGCAATTACACTTATATACTGCCCCATAGTGCTTAGTACACTCTCTGGGTGGTTTACAGGTAATTAGCATTTCCCCCCAACATGCTGGATACTCATTTTACTGACCTTAGAAAGATGGAAGACTAAGTCAACCTTTGTTCCTGTCAGAATCAAACTCACAACATTTGGCTGCAGTACAACAGTTGCCATAAGTCAACAACTGCACCACCAGGGCTCAAGTATGTGAGGGGAAGCCAGACAATATGCCTCCTATAAGATGTGTGATTGGAAGAAGAGGCAACTTTGTTCATTGAGAACTACAACATTCAGTTTGAGGCAAAATGCTACTACCACTCTCTAGTTTCAGCCCTTGAGTGAAGGTATAGTATGGAGAGAAGGTACTGAGGTCTCGATGGCATTAATTTTTATGCCTTTATCAAAAAAAAAAATTTTGAATGTGGGGAAGCTTTAGCAGTCAAAGAAAAGACCTCTGACAACATGTGTGTTGATTTTAGTCTTGAGTTTTAACTTGACATTAGGGATGCCATACATAATAGAAAACTGGGAATTTAACAAGTTGAACCTCTCCTGGCCCGGTTAAAAAATATATATAATTCCCACTTTTCATATCAAGGGGGTTTGAAGGAAAAAAAATGCACTTTTTTCTTGCAATAGACCTGCGCTTCTATTGAACTGACCAGCAGGTGGCTCAGCAGTAGTAGCTTGGTGGCTAAAGAAGACAGCAAAAAAAAAAAAACCTCACCATTTTATTGCCACTTGCGGAATGAGCTCCCGTCTTTGTTCCAGCTCCTGCAAACCTAGCAGTTCGATGGCAAGAAATTGCAAGTAGATAAATAGGGACACTTCGGGGAGAAGGTAAGCAGCTTCCGTGTGCTCTGGTGTCTAGTCATGCCTGCCACATGACCACGGAATACATCTGCAGAAGCAGACAGCACTGTCTCTTCGGCTTTGAAACAGAGATGAGCACTGAACCTTAGAGTCTGATATGACTGCCTTTTGAGCAAGGGCAACCTTTACTCCTGTCCCATTTTTGGACCCTCTGCTACCTACCTGAGCTTCCAGATAGCTGAAGAGGTGGAAGACAATGCTAGACCTTAACTTAGGTACGCATTGTATGATTATGATCTTGTTTCTGTTTCTTGTTATTGCTTCTAAAGATGTGCTTAATAAAGCTTTGTTTTCTCCAACCATTAAGAGCTTATTGCTTTCAGAATCCAAAAGAACCTGGGTGCAGCCGGCTTAATCACCACATTATCTTGCAATAGAGAAGTACAAAGTAAGCTGGCAACCTCCAAACAGCACGCAGATTTGTCTGCAAAATCATGGTGAAATCTTTTTTTTATCCCTTTTCATCAGTTCATGCTCTCCAAATCTTCACAAGCAAGAGTAGTTCTACTTCATGACGTTCTGAAGATATCTCTACAGCTTAGAAGACCATTTCTAAGCACCCATAGCCCATGTAGGTATGACTCCCTAACTTCAAGCAAGCCTATTAACTTTTTTTCCATTTCAAGAAAGGACAGGGAGGAAGTAGGTCAGGTGTTCTTCTTTTTCATTTACTTTCCCCCTATGGAAAATATTGAAATACTGTACAAATATGTACTACCATTTTTGACATATATAAATTAGGTATACATTGGCTTTTCTGCCTCTTGTTTCACTTAGTGAATGTGTAGCCTGTCTTTTTATTATTATTTTTATTATTATTGGATGGAAGTGCAGGTAACGCTATTCTATGCTAACAGCTATCAATAACATGTACTTAATATATTGAATGAAAGACTTCATAAATCCTAAGTTATACAAGGGATCATACAATGCTTTTAGCAAATTTCCAAAGACTCATAAAAACTATAAATCAAGGTATTTTTGATTAAGCAAGTCACATTGTCAGGTTTGGAGCTACCTGCTTGGCATTTTCTTCTCACCAGAAATACAGTGCAGATGACAGTGGGAAGGTTAAATGGGGAAAAGCAAACATATCATCAAAATGGCCACACTCCAAGCTTCATGCCTTGAGCTCCCATTTGAGGAAAACAGATAGCTATGTCTCTCATAATTTAGTCTATTAAATTAAGTGACAGAGACTAGTATCCTATTCACTGCAAACATGCTGCAAAATAAAAATAGCAATTATACTTATATACCACCCCATAACATTTAGTACACTCTCCGGGCAGTTCACAAGTTAATTAGCATTTTGCCCCCAACATGCTGGGTACTCATTTTTTTTCAAACCTTGGAAGGGTGGAAGGTTGAGTCAACCAGGACACCTGGTTAGGATCGAACTCACACGTTCTGGCTGCAGTACAGCAGTGGTGATGGGTTGTGGACGTTATGCCCATGCCTCACCACTGCTTCGGGGGCTGCACTGGTTACCAGTTTGTCTCCGGGTGCAATTCAAGGTTCTAGTTTTGACCTTTAAAGCCCTACATGGTAGTGGGCCAGGGTATCTCAGAGACCGCATCGCCCTAAGGATGTCTGTCCATCCAACCAGAGCGGACCGGAGGGGTTCTCTAATTGTACCATCAGCCACGGGGGCTCGCCTCTCTGGCACAAGGAGGAGGGCCTTCTCCGTGTCCACTGGCCCTTTGGAACCTCCTGCCTGCGGAACTGTGTCTCCAGACAGAGTTGTTGCCCTTTAGGAAGGAACTAAAGACCTGGCTGGTGGGCCAAGTTGGGGTGCTGGTGGGGATGGGGGTACCGTTGGGTGGTTGGTATAGAGAAGTGTGCCTTCCCCCAAGGTCCCTTCGGTACTTGCGCACCTTTTAGGGGTGGGTTTGTTAACTTTTAACTTTGTTTTATCATGTGTCTTTTTATGTATTTACTGTCCGCTATATAAACCGCCCTGAGTTGGGTTGTACCTGAGTGGGCGGTATATAAGCGTGAAAAATAAATAAATAAATAAATAATCACTGTGCCACCAGGGCAAACAGTTTCTTCCAGGTGTGGTTCCTTCTTCTGCAACCCCTTGTGTGAGATGAAGATTCATTTATGCAACAGAGCACTCAGCCACTTACAGTTAAGCAAGCAAGAGAATGACAAGATTTGAGTGGAATGCTCTATCCTCTGTGCTATTAAGCTCCGCTAAGAGGAACAGAATATTGGCCAAACTAACTCTGGTTTTGCTGCTCTTTTTCACCAAGGAGCTTGGCATGGCCTTCCATGACTTTTCCCACATTTTATCATTACCTCAACTATATGGGACACATTGGCTGAAATCATGTTTTGCAACTTTGCACCATAGAAGGCTGATGACATAAAATCATAGAATAACTGAGTTGGAAGGGGCCTATGATCAGCCCTCTGTCCAATGTTGAAATCCAAATCAAAGCACATTTCACAGATGGTTGTCCAATTTTCTCTTGAATGCCTCCATCATTGAAATATTTACCACCTCTGAGATAATTGTTTCCATTGTCCTGCTGTTTTAACAGTTAAGCAATTTCCCTGCTATTCAGCCTATACCTGGCTTCCTGTAATTTGAGCCCAATATTACGTGTCCTGAACTCTGGGATGATTGAGAGCAGATTCTGTCCCTCCTCTATCTGACTATGTTTTTTGAAAAGTGCTACCATATAACCTCTCTGTCCCCTTTTCGCAAAGCTAAACATGTCCCATTCTTTAAGTCTTCATAGGTTTTGGTTACCAGTCCCCTGGTCATCTTTGTGGCCCTCCTCTGAACTTTTTCCTTCTTAAAGCATGGTGTCCAGAACTAGACAAAGTTCTCTACATGTCATCTGACTAGTGTAGAATAGAGGATATCATGGAGAAAGTGTCTATCAAGTTGGAAGCAAAATGCAGTAAGATACAACATGATATGTGATGACAGAAAAAAACCTACAATGAAATTCAGTCAACTAGTACTGTCTGGATTCCTCCAGTGTTTGGGGCCATTCCCTGAGCTTGACAAGTGACTGCAGATTTTAAGTTAAACTTGATCTGTTCTAATGCCAAACACCTTTCTAATACAGTCAAAGTTCTATACTTCTAGTGGCAGAATAACAGGAGCCAGCAAAAGCCAATGGGATCAATCTTCCTATGGCAATCCTCTCAGCACCCCAAAAGTTTAATACAGCAAGCTGGAAAATTGTCTGCAGCCAGGTTTCTGACAATTTAGGGGGCTGCAAGGGAGTGGGGAGACTGCAGTGGCTCAAGTGGATAAGACACTGACTGGAAGGTGGCAGGTCAGCAGTTCGACATCCTAGTACTGCACTACGGAATGAGCTTCCATCTCTGTCCCAGCTCCTATCAACCTAGCTGTTTGAAAGCAATAAATTGCAAGTAGATAAATAGGAACCACTTTGGTGGGATGGTAAACAGTGTTCCGTGCACTCCAGTGTCTAGTCATGCCTGCCACATGTCCACAGAAATGTCTGTAGAAGCAGATAGCGCTGGCTCTTCGGCTTCGAAACAGAGATGAGCACTGAATTCTAGAGTCAAATATGAATAGCTTTTGAGCAAGGGTGACCTTTACCTTTGTTAAGTATTGGGGTCTGGGTGTGAATCCTGAAGAGCTAAGCAGTTAGCTTGTGGAAGCAGCAGTGGTGCCCATGTAGTGTTTTCACTCTCACCCAGACAATAACATGCAGAGTAATGATGAAAACAAAATAGCTTTTACTTAGCAAGTCAGTTCAAAAGGTAAACACAAAACAATAGATTCCGCTCTATGAAAGCAAAGTCAGGTAAACAGTTTGTAAGTCTTTGTAAGCAGTACTTTCAAGGTCTGAGTCCCAGTCAAATTACTCACAGCAAACTCCAGCCTTCTCCCAGGCTGGCTGTAGGCTATGCAAAGCCTTGTTGTCCTGGCTTGAGGAAATAACAGAGCCTCCAGGCTTAGTGTCTCTGCTAAGCGTTGCTTCTGGAAACTGGACTCACTTTGCCCATTCAGTTGGATTCCAATCCTCTGGAAAGTTTCAGACTCTCTCTCTCCTCCAGAGATTTCAGCAAAGCAGAACCCCAGGAGCTGAAGCATCCTGGCAGACGCAGTTTTGTCAGTAAGGCAGTATGGCATAAAATATTTGGTTAGAAGCAATCTATCCTATAAAATGGTGTGTTAACCATTGTGATTTGACAAAGGATGTTTAGCCAGGCCCCACTAGCCCCGACCGAGCATTCATGCACTCACCCGAACTGGGTACGGAGGTAACTGCGGGGGTTGAAAAATGTCCCAGTGGGGCAGGAGCCCCCCCCCCCGATGCAAACAAAAAAAGGGAACTTCAATTCCCAACATTCCTTGTGCTGCGCTGCACCAGAGCCAATCAGGCTGAGCTGCGCAAGCAAAAGGAATGTTCGGAAATGCACCACGGCCAATCAAAATGAAGCCTCAGGAAAAAACCGCTGCACAAACTGAAATCGCAAATGGCAAACTACAAGTCCCAGCGTCCTGAGGAATGCTGAGGAAGCCGGCGCGCAAAAAATAAAAATAAAAAAGTCAGGCCGCGGAACCCCACCACCACCACCACCACCGCATACAGTGGCGATGGGATTCCCGTGGTCCGGCTAACAGAAATACCCCCACCCCCATGCCACATGAAGCAGTGATGCAATTTCCATGGTCTGGCCACCCAGGCTGGCCCACGGAAATACCCCCACCCCAACACCGCATCAAGTGGTGATGGGAATTCAATGGTCCGGCCACCCAGGCTGGCCCACGGAAATACCACCACCCCAATGCCACATGAAGTGGCGATGGTATTTCCGCAGTCCAGCCACCGAGACTGGCCAACAGAAATACCCCCACCCCCAACACAAAAAAACACAATCCAAAAACATTCAAAAGTAATCAAAACCAAAAATTACAAACAGAAAAAGTAAAAACACAAAGACATCCAAAAACAAACAAGAAAAAAAACACAGAGCCCCCCCAACCAGAGACCTTACCAGGAGACGTCCTTACTCCATGATGACCGGAACTACACTGAGGAAAGAAAGAGACTACTTACCGGAAGAAGAAGTGACACCCAGAAGACAGTAGAGAAAAATAGCAAATTAAAAGAAAAGCTCACCAGCCCCACCCAGAGGCCACAAGAGAAAAAACATTCAAAAATATTCAAAATAATCACAAATAATTCACAAATTAATGAAATAAGTTTTCAAAACATTCAAAAATATTCACAATAATCACAAATAATTCCAAAAAAAGAAATAAGTTTTCACTAAAAAAACCAAAAAAATCTAAACACAGTATAGAAACTTTGATTTTTTTAAAAAAAATATTCTTACATATTTTTAAAATTATTATCCAAGGTACAACTATTTTAAAAAATTGACATAGTAATACATTATTTGGTTAAATACAATAATTATAAAAAATTATATTTCCTCTTTTTAAAAAACAAAAACAAAAAAAATGAACACAGTTTATAACAGCCCACAAAAAAACCCCACAATTAAAAACTAACCTCATTTGCATAAACATAAAACAAAAACCTTCCAAAACCATTTTAAACAGCCCAGCAGCGCCGGGCAAAATCTGCTAGTGTGGCATAAAAGCAAAGTGGCTTCTGAGAAGCCTAGATTTATACTTGACAATTTGCTCTGTCACCCACTAAGTGGTTACAGCTGGGTGCTGTGCTGAAGGATCTCTTAAAGATACAGCTGGGTGCTGTGCTGAAGCATCTCTTAAAGATACAGCTTCATGTATCTTACACAATACCTACAGGACATCACAATCCTATCAACCTTTACCTAAGAGAGTGGGGAAGGGGAGGAATTCTCCGCGTGCTTGTGCTATATACTAGTGGGTGTTTGAATTTAGAGCTGGATTAGTACCATCTGCTAAATTCAAGGAAGTGAATTTGTTAGAAGTATTGTTAGAAGTTAGAAGTGAGTGGCTACTCACAACTCTGAAATGGGCAAAGCATGGGATTTAAATTGAATGAACAGATTGCTATACTTTCTTATCTATACATAGTAATTGGGAGTAGTATAGTATTGATGACCATTGCCTTGGCCTCTAAAATAGGTATGGGAAATATCTGTAGGTAAGCAGGCCTTGCTGTCTTCTCCAGAATTTTATTATTGTTGTTATTGTATGGAAAGCTGCCCAGAGTGGGAATATATCCTAGATGGGTGGGGTATAAATGAAATAAATAAATAACTATGCAAACTCCAGAGGGCAGGACATTAATTAATGAATACTTCTAACAAGTAAAAGGAACAGTATCAGCTCCATCCATGCATCAAACTAAATACCTTACTAAAATGTATGCATGAAAAGGTCAAAACATGAACACAGCAAACAGATTGAAATAATACCATTTGTTTCTCAGTATGGTCCCAATTCAAATACATTCCCCTGTAGTTTTTGTATAACAGCACAATCCTCTTAAATTCATAGTCTCAATTCCTTTTGAATGAGCACTGGATTGCAACTTATGTCTCTAAAACAGAAGCATTTTTAATTTGATGAAATCATCTCACTAACCTTGAGCTGCAAAATTATCCTGCTAGCTGAGACCTAAAAAGCTCACATCTCTATCCGGAGTAAGGAGTGGGAAAGCATTCTGTGGTTTTGAGATTCTTGCTGAACTTACCCATTTTGCACCTCCAGAGACTTGTTGTGAAACAAAGTGCATCTTGCCTCACAAATTTTCCCTGCTGCCAGACGTGTGCTTCATATGCACAAAACTGCGTACACTTTAGAAAATACAAGACAGCTGAAGAGTGCTTAATTTAAAAATATGCATGAACACACTTTAATCTATGTGAAAAATGGGAGCAAAGTTGTATAAGATTTGGAAAAGAGGGCGTGGAAAGCATACATTATGGGAGAGGTATATCAAAATGCCCATAAGTATCAATATAGCAAGAAAGAAAAATAGTTTAATAACTTTATTAAGACAAATAACATAATGAGAATGGAGGTGGAATTTTGGTAAGAGCAAGGAAATGGTGCTAAGTGAGGACAGCTAAGTGAGGACATACAAGATGGCAAGATTCTATTAATGACACAAAATGGGCAAGCCTTTTATGCAAGAATGAATTGACTGACTTTTCCTGAGTTTATCACCTCTTTTCTGATCTACTGAAGTTGCATACATAGTGGTATAGCCTGCTGTACACAGACATCTCTTATTTATTAAATTTATTTACTGCCCATCTGGGATTTCTTCCCACTCTGGGCAGTGTACGATGAACAGTAGTTAGAAATAAAACACATATAATTGACATCTAGCAACAACAATTAATAACTGACAACTTTACTCCAAAGCTCTCCCTGTGTTTACCTAACAGACTGGCAAATTGCTCTAGCAATAGCCACTCGGTTTATGTAAATCCTCTTTTGCTAGATGACCTTTTTTGTTAGTTAATAGTATTACTAGATGGCATCATTGATGCAGTGAGTATAGATCTGGGTGGACTACGGAGGATGGCAGATGGCAGAGGAGCCTGGCATGCAGCAGTCCATGGGGTCACAAAGGATCAGACTCAACTGTGCGACTGAACAACAACAAAGTATTACTGCAACTTTGAAATTTTCCTAACATGTCTTTGCATTCAAATATTTTTTTGTGTCAATAGCTGTTTAAGACTGGCAGTCTGCAAGCAACAGGTTGCCTACCACCCAGTGTGTGGAAAAGTATTGTTTTCTAAAACAGCACTTTGCACCAATATTTGCATAAGAAGAGACAACAAGTCTTTAAAAACAAATCCATAGCACATCTAGCCACATAATTCCCTCACAACAACTTATGCTGCCACTATAACACCTACAACCATGGCCACTCTAACCAAGCCAACACACATTACCTATACTATATGCCTCCATCTTCTATCAACACACCACAAAACCTATTGGCGACATACAAACAGACCCAAAAGAGAAAACAACACTCAACTTATGACCCCAAAACACAAAAACAAACATGTGTACCTTTGGCTTATGCTGGACAGCCATACCTTCCCTTCCCAAAATTGGGTGGTAGGTCTCTGCTCACTTACAGACAGCCCATTCAAACTCCAGCAACTCTGGAGACACAATAGACCACAAGGGAGGGATATGATGACAGGACCAGGTTCCCTGGTTTCTCTGGTCCAGCCCTTCATCTGCCTCTGCAGATGGATACTTATCTCAAGGTATTTTCCACCAAGCTGAGGGTTTCCATTGTATGTAGGTTTAGGCTGGCTGCTTGCTCCTTTCTCATAATATGTTCAGATTGCCTTCCCTGCATTCTTTGACAGCTCTTCTTCATAATATGTAAACAATAACCCTTCCACAACAATGGCATGCATGCATATGCTTTTTCCCCATTACAGGAGTTCAGACTAGAAAATTACCGAAACTTGGTACATGCCAGGTACAAACTTAAGCTACATCTGGTCATGAGCTCATTTATTTCAGGGAAGATTTCGGTTTTATTTAGTTTCAATTCTGTCTCTCTCCAATGCAATCATATAATAGAATGCTTAGCATTTATATATTTTCATGTCTCTCTGAAAGAAATCCTTTAGAAATTATTAAAGCTCCCCTAGAAGTAACAAATATTTTCCACTGAGAGATATTTAGACTTAATGCCAGTAATGTATGGATTTATTTGATTTATCTATGGAAATATTGAAAAGGCTATATAGGAGTCTCACTTGTAGCAGTTCAGACTATTTCTCAATCTAGTCCAGTGATTGAACCTTGATCTCAGAGAAAGGGTCCATCCCACATTGTCTGTTTCTTGCTCACTTGAGGCTTGGGACCTCCTACATCAGGAGTAGCCAAAGTGTGGTACTCCAGATGCTATTGGACTACAACTCCCAGCCTTCCTCCATATAGGCTGTGCTGCTAAGGGTGGATGGGAATTACAGTGAAAGACCAGGCTTCCAAGTCTTCAGTATTCCATTCCTTAATTTTTTTCAAGATTTAAATTTTTTTAGGAGGCAGACTCTTTTGTGGCAACTGCATGTTCAAAAGCCAAATAATGCAGAGGCTGTATAATGGATTTAAATGCATGTCTCAATGGCATGTGTTGAAGCCATAAGAAGAAGTCCCACCATCTGAGTCTCTGAACAGATTGAGAAACCATAATCTCAAGGACAAAGTCTGGAATCTAGGAACTCTGGTCCAACAACACCGGCAGCCTACATTTTGCCCACCCTGTTCTGTGTACAAAGGACATGATCAGCCACAAAATTATGGTGCTATTTAAATGATTTGTATAAGGATGGCAGAATCCTAATCTATTTCCTAATTACAATCCTAGTCCTAAAATATTTTAGGAGTGATTAGATATTAACTAGATGCATCTGAAATATTTACAGTTGGCTGGATAGTTCAATGGTTTAAGTATCTGGCTGTGGAACAAGAGGTTGGGATTTTGACTCTTCACTGTGCCTCTAGGGAGAAGAGCCAGCCTGTGCAGCTGTGGGCAAGCTGAAAAGTCCCAGGGAGTCTTAGAAGAAGGGGATATAAACCACTTCTGTGTATTCTCTAGCTAGAAAACCCTGGAAAAGTTCACCATAAGCAGAAGTTGACTGGATGCAATTATTATTAGGTATTGAAGAAGCTGTCATAGAAACAAATATCAAAATTTGAAAGCACTCCTAATAGGGCAAAAATTATGGAAACAAAGAGCAGTCAGTAGAACTAAGAGCATCTGAAATGTTTACTATGTCTGATCCGATATTATCTCTTCTGTTTTCCTTTTTCTTTCTGTCTTTGTATATTAAGATTCAGCATAGCTGCTATACAACTAAAAGAACAGACAAATAACATTACATAAAATGATGGCCATGACAACAGGAAAAACTGCAGGTTCAAAATAACATATATATTTTTTAAAGACTCTGCCAAAAAAGGTCAGATTTAGGCCCTTCTTGCCATTTTATAGCAGTTTCTAACAAACCGTTCATAAAAGTTTGTTGCTTCAGCTGACCCCCATAACCGTACTGCCTTTTAATGTATTGTTCTTGAGACACCGGAAATTGCAAGATACAGCTTAGTTATAAAACAAAAGGGTAATATCCCAACCTGCCAACTTTGATTTGCCCAATGAAAAGACAATGTAAATCCTTCAAAACCATGAAAGAGTTGGAAAGAGGACCTAGTATATCAGCCAGTTGTTTGATTTATGCCCCATCATGGCTACATTCTTCAAATCCAGTGGAACTGTTATGTAGTAGGTAGCTTGAGGATTACAGTTCATCTCTCAAAGCTTGTATCATTTGTATCAGGATGAAATACAAGTTTTCATAGGTAAATAAAATAGCGTGATGGCAGCACAATTCCCAACCAAGACATGAAGCAACATTCTTCTCCTACCATAATTAAACTTGAACGCTTATAACAGAAATGGTCACATGTTCTTCTTGTCTCTGATCATGGCTGTATGATTTGTAGCAATTAAATCTAGGCTCTTCAGTGCATGCTGCATGTAATTTATGGCTCATATGAAACCTTTATAATGTAATATTACAGGTAAGTCCAAGTTAGTTCCTGTATATATATATATATATAGCTGCCACCCAAATGTAAGCCAAATATTTTCATAAACAACCCTAATCAATTCTCATTGTATCAGGAACTCTTTTAAATCTGCTGTAATAACAACAGGTGATTCACACTGAAGAATCTTCTTAGGGTATAAGATCATATGGAGAATATTAATGTTTGTGGAGAGAGAGTTAATGTGTGCATGTGTGAAAAGAAAGAGAGAGAGAGAGAGTTCTAAATGTTTTCCTGACCTCATATTTGCTTTCAAGTAAGGGCTCTTCTACCACAACATTAGCTGGGAAATAAATCTTGCTAATTACACCAGACTGACTTCCCTGTTTATTCTGCTTTAAAATCACAGACATCGACCAGAGTTTCTGGCTTAGGATCACAGACACAAATTAAATTAAATTAAATTAAATTAAATTAAATTAAATTAAATTAAATTTTAATTTATTTTATTTTAATTTAATTTAATTTAATTTAATTTAATTTAATTTAATTTAATAGATTTATATACCACCCTATCCAGTGGTGGGCATTAGCAGGTTCGCACTAGTTCACCAGAATCGGTAGTAGAAATTCTGACTGGCCCACCCATCCAAGTTTTGAAATAAAGTACCGTAGTCCTAATTCGGGTGCAACACAGGACTTCCCCCCTAGCCATGCCCACCATACCACACCCACAGTGTGGTAGTAAAAAAAATTTGAGCCCACCACTGGCCCTACCAATGGACTCTGGGTGGTGTTCACAAGTTAAAACCAATATAAAACAATTAAAAACTGGAACAGTGGATGAACTTTACTAGAAAAAACAGTGCTACTGGGGGAAACTGGAAACAGTAAGCGGAGGAAAACCAAATGCAAAATAAATTCTCTCAGTAAAGGAAGCCACAGCCTTCACTTTGCAAGAAGGGCTTGTTAAAGACAGAAGGTTTTGGAGGGCAAATGATTATAACTTCTACCAAAGAATGGGTCCTACATAGGTAGTATCAGGAAAAAATCTTCCCACCAGTGTCTTGTCTTTTGTTTAGAAACTTTGTAATATATAACACACACACACACACACACACACACACACACACACACACACACACACGAACTTGACATTTCTCACAAGGTACTTATTGAGAATACTTGATGATATAAAGCAGCAGCATAACTATTTTTATGTATTTGTTGTTACTTATTTGTGACTATGCATTACTTATTTGTTATGTTGATGGTTCAGTATTTATTCATATTATTTAAAACTAACCATAAAATGATGCACGAACTCAGTGTTAATTTGCCTCATGCTGCATGGTTTACTTTGCCTTGCAGTTCAAGTATGCATACTCACACCAGTGTGTGGAAAGATTTGCACTTAACTGGAAATCCCATTGGATGCATAGCAAGTGTGCATATAGTGAAGGCATTAACAGTTTTAGAAGTCAGCAAAATTTAATGCGTACATACCAATCAGGACTTCACAAATTAATAGCACCCTCTGAAAGAGTCATGATGGTTTGAAAAATGCTCACCAGGCTGCACATGAAAATTGCATTTTATTGTCAGCTATGTAAGCATCTTTCTCTTAAAAATACCATATATCCTAGTTAAGTAGTGAAAATTTGATTTGGATCACATAACTGCTGTTTGTATCTGTGTTTTGGGAGCAGAGTATGTGCTCTGCTTTTTCTTGCAGATCAGGAATATTTTTTTGCCCAAATGTTTCCAAACAATTGTATTCTTACACTTTAGGTCTCTTTGCGTATATACAAAATGCTCTTTAAAAATAAAACACTGAAAACACCTTTATTCCTTCAAAACAACTCTTTGGAAAAGCCTACTTTATGAAGCTCTGTTCTTTGAAACTGATGCGATGCTGCCACCAAATGGTGCATGATAGATGCAACAGGAAGCAGCTGGAAAGAAGTAACCTTGAAATGTGCCTGCCCATGTTGAACATTCAAGATTATCAAAGTTATATCTCTGGGGATATGTCAGACATGACCTAGCTGACTCACACACAGTACACAGCATCCTTGGGGTTTGTTTGTTTGTTTGTTTGTTTTTTAAAAAACCTGCTCTTCCACAAGAGATGGCATGGTTTGTTTTTGTCAGCCTCCAATTCATGCATTGAACAACACCTGGTTTTTGCACAGTTATGTAAAATTCACAGGGATGCATAACATGTCTTGTCGTGTGAAGTAGTAAAAGTGGTAGTGCTTAGATGAGGTGCTTGTGTTGAGATCAATCAGCTTGTTCCTCTGTGCTTTTCTCTATGCATGGTTATCTTCAGAAGGGGAAAAGACAATTGTTCTACAGAGCAGCATTTTGCACAAATTGTGAAAACCAGAGAGTCATATTTGATGCTTTGGGCTCATACTTATTGAATGAGCCTACTCTGGGTAGGTTGAGGTATGGAATTCAGACTTAAACCATTATCATGTGTATACAAATTATTTTCTAGATCAAATTCAGAAGCTAGTAGGCCATTTTACCATGTATATGGCTGTGATGTGACACCTTCAACAATTGATAACCACTTCCTTGTCAGCCTGCTCTATAAAATTTACAAATGTTGTTTTCTGTACCTTGGTGTCTGTCACGTTTACATAGTTAATTTACATCCTTTGTTGCTAGTCCTACTGGATTAGTCTCTTAGAAGAGTGATGCTTCTTAATAATCTACCATTTTGTAACAGCAGCAGTGTAGTACTCATTAGGGCTCTAGAGAAATTATGAGAAAATGTTCAGGAAATAAGAAAGGGGAAAAAGGATATTCCCCCCATTTCCACCCTTTGAAAACAGTTTACTCATGTACAAAGCCATTCAATATATTTTGCTGCCTGAAGCAAGGTATAAAATGGTGCATATGCCACACCACACAGAGAGACTGGACTGGCAGCTGAATTTTAAACAGTTCCATCCTTCCTGACCAGGGGGCTGGCCACCGAGGAGGAATAGTTGAGAGGCATTTACTGACAGAATTGCATCATTCTGCTTAAAGAAAGATCCTTCTCTGTATTAGCACTAAAGGAATCACCTGAGCTTCTATTACATACAGTATGCATTGTTGTTCAGTCACACAATCGATTCCGACTCTTTGCGACCCCATGGACCATCGCTCTCCAGGCACCCCTGTCATCCACCATCCTCCTTAGTCCACACAGCCCCGTGCCCATTGTGTCTACAATACCATCTAGCCATCTCATCTTTGGCCGTCCCCTTCTTATTTTGCCCTCCACCTTCCCCAGCATCAAGGCCTTCTCAAGTGAATCCTCTCTTCTCATTTGATGTCCAAAATATTTCAACTTCATCTTTGTTATTTGTCCTTCTAAGGAGCACTCAGGGCTAATCTCTTCTTATATTGACCTATTTGTTCTCCTCGCTGTCCAAGGGACTCTCAAAACTCTCCTCCAGCACCACATCTCAAAGGCATCTATTTTTCTTCGCTCAGCCTTTCTAATGGTCCAGCTCTCACAGCCATACATTACCACCGGAAATACCATTGCTTTGACTATGTGGACCTTTGTTTGCAGTGAGATATCTCTACTTTTCACTATGTTCCCCAGGTTTTTCGTAGCTTGTCTCCCAAGAATCAGTTGCCTTTTTATTCCATGGCTGTAATCTCCATCTGCAGAGATCTTGGATCCTAAGAAAATAAAATCTCTTACTGCTTCTACTTCTTCCCCATCTATTTTCCAAGGACTGATATGGCCTGTTGCCATTATCTTGGTTTTCTTGATATTGAGTCTCAGGCCAGCTTTTGCACTATGGTACTTTATTCTTTCAACCTAATCAGGAGCTTCTTTAGGTCTTCTTCACTTTCTGCCATTAGGGTGGTATCATCTGCATATCTCAAATTGTTGATGTTTCTCCCAGCAATTTTGATCCCATATTGTGATTCCTCCATCCCTGCATTGCACATTATGTGCTCTGTGTATAAGTTGAATAAGCAGGGTGACAGAATGCATCCTTGTCTTACTCCTTTTCCTATTCCAAACCACTCTGTCATTCCATACTCTGTCCTAACTGTTGCTTCTTGACTCATGTACAGATTTCTCATGAGACATATGAGGTGTTCTGGTATTCCCATCTCTTTAATTACTTGCCACATTGTGTTGTGGTCCACACAATCAAAGGCCTTGGTGTAGTCAATGAAGCAGAAGTATGCTGTTTCTGGTATTCCTTTGTTTTCTCCATGATCCAACGTATGTTGGCAATGTGGTCTCTGGTCCCCCTGACTCTTCTGAACCCAGCCTGCACCTCTGGTAGTTCTCTTTCTACATGCTGCTGCAGTCTATCCTGTATTATCTTGAGCATCACTTTGCTAGCTTGTGGGATGAGCGCAATTGTTCGATAATTTGAACATTCTTTGGCCTTGCCCTTTTTTGGGATTGGGACGTATACTGATCTTTTCCAATCCTGTGGCCCTGTTTCATTTTTCAAATCTGCTAGCATATAGCATGTAGTAGCTTGATTCCATCATCTTTTAGGGCTTTGAAGAATTCAACTGGGATACATCATCTCCACTGGCTTTGTTATTTGCCGTGCTTTATAGGGCCTTTCTGACTTCACTCTCTAGGATGTCTGGTTCAAGTTCAATTTCCCCCTCATTGTTACTATCCGGGGTGTTTAGGTTTTTTTTTGTGTAAAGTTCCTCTGTGTACTCTTTCAATCTTTTCTTTATCTCTTCTGCATCCACTAACTCTTTGCCATCTTTGTCTTTTATCGTGGTCATTTTTGCTTTGAAGGCTCCCTTGACTTCCCCAATTTTTTTTAAAGAGATCTCTAGTCCTGCCTCTTGAGTTGTTTTCCTCTATTTCTTTGCACTGTTCATTTAGGTAGCTTTCCTTATCTCTCCTTGCTTTTTCTTTGAAATTCTTTATTTAAGTGATTGTATTTTTCCTTTCTCCTTTGCCTTTTGTGTTCCTTCTTTCCTCTGCTATTTTAAGGGCCTCATCTGACAACCACTTTGCTTTTTTGCGCTTCTTTTCTTTTGGTATAGTTTTCCTTGCTGCCTCCTGCATAATGTCTCTCATCTCTGTCCATAATTCTTCTGGTACTCTGTCTATCTGGTCCAGATCATTGAATCTGTTCCTCACCTCAACCGTCTAGATCATATCTATGTGTATTCATGTATTTACAGACTCTACCTCAAATATTTTATGTTGTTATGAGACAGAGCATCTTCCTTCCTTTCATGCATTCATTAAACTTAAGAGTATTCAAAACAGTAAAGTGAGGACTGACCATGCTCAAGTATCACTCCAAAGTGAGCAAATGTTTGGAGCAGGAACATCTGTTGAAGAAGGAACGAACACAGAGAAAAGAAAGAGATCCTTATTTATTTATTTATCACATTTATATGCTGCCCACTCAGGGAAACCCGACTCGGGACGGCTTACACAGTGATCATACAATATAACAATACAGATATACAATATACTCAATTCAATATACTCAATATACAAAACTCAATATGAATAGTACCACATCACAATACTGCTGTGGCTTCTCTGCCCCCATCTGCAAGTAAGTCCAGGGGTGGTGGTGAAATCCTACCATCCTTTGAGGTCAGGACCAGGATGGGGCCCAGGGCACCAGTGGTGAGATGATCCTGGAGCTCAAAAGGACGCTGCAGTGGCAGGACTTCGCCGCCACCCATGGACTATTGCGGCTGGGGTGGAGAGGCCACCGCAGTCCTACTGTCACAGCGTCCTTTCGAGCTCCTTTCGAGCTCCAGCCCAGGGTGGGGCTCAGGGTGCCAGTGGTGAGATGGTCCTGGCGCCCATTGCTGCAACGGCCTCTCTGCCCCAGCCGCAAAAGTCAAAACAGCTGCAAAGGCAGCAGCAGCAGTCTTCGGTCAACCGGGGCTTGGCCACTCTTACCCCTTCCCAGGCTGGGAAGGGCTGGCCCTGGAACAGCTGTGGTGGTGGTGGTGGTGGTGGTGGTGGTGCCGGCAGTGGCGGCTCAGCCACTCTTATCACTTCCCGGGCTGGGAAGGACTGGCCCCAAAACAATCCTTCCACAATCTTCACTGGATTGTTTTGAGTACTCTTAATAGCCATTTGGTGGCCCAGTAATGAAGAAGCAGAGCTTGGTGACTGGAAGGTCAGCAGATCGAGACACGAGTGCTGCATGACAGAGTGAGCTCCTATCTCGGTCCCAGGTCCTGCCAACCTAGCAGTTCAAAACCAATAAATTACAAGTAGATAAATAGGTGCCACTTTGGTGGGAAGATAAACAGCATTCCATGCAGTCCAGTGTCTACTCATGCCTGCCACATGACCATGAAAATATCTGCAGATGCAGACAGTGCTGGTTCTTTGGCTATAAATGTAGATGAGCATCAAGCCCTAGAACAGTGATGGTGAACCTTTTAGAGACTGAGTGCCCAAACTGCAACCCAAAACCCACTTATTTATTGCAGAATGCCAACACAGCAACAGGGGAGGGAGAAAATGCTCCCTATGGACTATTAGGCAAAAGGGCAGGGCAAACTCTGTGCTGGTGGAGGGAGGAAACTCTCCCATTGGGCTGCTGGGCAGAGGGACGGGGCAAACTCTGTGCTGGGGCAACCACATGGGTGCTCACAGAGAGGGCTCCGAGTGCCAACACTGGCGCATGTGCCATAGGTTCACCACCACTGCCCTAGAGTCAGATATGACTGGCTTTCAAGAAAGAGCTACCTTTAACTAATAGCCATTGGAAATTCTTTCAGCCATGATCAGTGCAACTTTAATATGCTACTAGCAGGGGTACCCGACATTGTGCGGGTGGGGGTCCCAACCCATGGTGATTAGAGACCCGGTACAGCCCTCCCCCCTGTTGTCTTGGCCTGGGCTATACACACACACCCGAGACAGAACACAGACCCTCAACACACAAATCACACCCACTACACCCAGACACATCACACTGACACAGCACACCCGCACCAAACACACCCACACAGTACATCCCCCACACACACAACAGAAACATGTCACAACACACAACTCTGACACACAAACCGCACCCACCACATGCAGACACAACACAAAACACCCACACATGACTCACCCACACAGTACACCCCACAACTCACAATACACACTCACATGACACACACCCATCACAGCCAGACGCAACACACACAGCACACATACAACATATGATACACCCCCACACCCACACATGACACACAACTGACACCCACTACAGCCAGACACCACACACACAACACAACACACTCACACAACAATCCCCCCTCAGCCTGCATTGCCACCACCACGCCAGCACGGAGGCCTTCTGTCTCACCTTTTCTGGAAGGCGGCCAGAGTACGGGTGCTCCACACGGCCCATGCCTGCCAGAGAAGGGGCGCCTGGCCTTCCTTCACCAGCAGACATTGGGCAAAGTGCGAGCTCCAGTCGGCCCATGCCTGCCAGAGAAGGGGTGCCTGGCTTTCCTTCTCCAGCAGGCATCAGGCGAAGGGAGGGCTCTGCTCGGCCCATGCCTGCTAGAGAAGGGGTGCCTGGCTTTCCTTCTCTGACAGGCATTGGCCGAAGGTCGGGCTCTGCTTGGCCAATTCCTGCCAGAGAAGAGGTGCCTGGCTTTCCTTCTCTGGCAGGCATCGGACAAAGGGAGCGCTCCAGTCGGCCCATGCCTGCCAGAGAAGGGGCGGCCGGTGCGGCTGCTCCAGCAGGCATGGGGCAAAGGGCGGGCTCCGGTCACCCCATGGCTGATGGAGAAGGGGCACTTGGCTTTCCATCTCCAGCAGGCATCAGGCGAAGGGAGCGCTCCGCTCAGCCCATGCCTGCCGGAGAAGCTGGGTCCGCACCCCTGCCTCCCATAGGCCTGGCAGCCACATCCTATGTCCAGAATGGCGGCCAACCAGTGGCACCTCTCACCCGGTGTGAGGCGGTAATGCGCTTGCGTCAGAGTCGATGCACATACAAAAGCCTGCCCAGAACTCTGGGCAGGCTGTTGCACATGCGTGGACTCTGACACATGTGCATTACCACCTCGCCGGTTGTTTCTGCCTGCCAATGTGGGGGAGGGGCTTTGCGGCCCATTTTCAGGATGACAAACCCCAAAATGGGCTGCCGGTTACCCCCTCCCCCAGCCTGGCCAGGTGCCCCAGGTAGGTGGGGTGCAGGTTTTTGGGGCAGTGGGGACCGAGGTGGCATTGCGTTTCACTAACAAATGTGATGACACCTTGGTTTTAGTTATATATTAATTTAATTAATAGATTTAATAACATTGTGTGTGATGCTTTCTTCTTATGAAAGTTATATTGCAACTATAAGATTAATGCCCAAATATTATGAAGAAAGGGGGTATTTAATTTGAAGAAATGCAAAGATAAATTTGCATACACGGTATTCAAATAGATTTATCTTTGCATTTCTTCAATTTAAATACCCTTTTCTTTAGAATCTCTGCCCACATGGGGCATGCCAACTGCACATTATTAAAACAAAGCAAAAGCAATCACACTTATATACTGCCCCATAGAACTTAGAGCACTCTCTGGGTGGTTCACAAGTTAATTAGCATTTTGCCCCCCCCCCAACATACTTGGTATTCATTTTACTGACCTCAGAAGGATGGAAGGCTGAGTCAACCTTGACCCCTGGTCAGGATCGAACTCACAACCTCTGGGTTGCAAGACAGCAGTTTAACCACTGTGGCACCAGGGCTTACAATAAAGCAAACACTATAAAAATGTGACAGGATATGAAAACAGAAGGTGAAATATGTTTTTAAAACAAGCCATATATATATTTTAAATGGGAACAATAAAAGAAAATCTCCAGTGTTCTGAAACTAAGAGTAAACTCATAGAAAGTCAGGGAAAGAGATGGAGCATTTTATCAGACTTGTCTGTTGTCATTGCCTCCTTCAGGTCCCATTTTTTAAAAATTCACACCTTTGCAACAATGAGTTCCATTTTCTTTAATGAAACCTAAATCCCAGCAACATTCTTGGAGAAAAGATATCCACCCTCAAAAACTCTCATTAACTTCAGCGAGAATGTTGCCTGAATAACGATTGCTCTGAACAATTGCTGACAGAAGCGATCTTTCCCCTCAATATACAGCAAATTCTGGTCTGTTATGTTTTCTTAAATGGCCATAAGTAAGAATGATCTTTCAATAGCAGAGACACAGGTGTCTGACCAAACTCGCATAGAGGCTGACATCCTGATATATATTTTATGTTCAGCACTCAGTATTGAATAGAACTAATTTACCCAGTACTGGTGTGTGCTACAATAATAAATTGTTGTTGAAGCGCACAATATGGTACAGAATGAAACACTGTGAAGACTATGTGAGTTGTTCCAGTTATTTCAGTAAACGCCAGAGCAGGCCAAAGATTGCACGGTTGTGGCTTGATCACGATAGTGTACTATGTATAGGATGTGAAGGAAAAGTCCTCAAGGTCAGCATTCTCAAAACAGTCATGAACATAGTTGGTGGGAGGCCAAACTGAGAGAGGAACCCTATCCAGTCATTACTTCAGCACCTTGTCTCTGCGTATGAGGAGGTGAAAATCAACCCCCATTGCACCAACAATCAATAAGTCTGAGTAGAAGAGGTTCCTCTTCAAACCAGGGCCATAGCCAGCTGGTGGCCAGGGTGGGTTTGGCCCATCCTAAGTTAGCACTTTGCCCACCCTGGCAAAGCAATGGTTTCCCATAGGAATGAATTGAAAAGAGGCTTTATTGCCCACCCTGAAAAAATATTTGCCCACCCACATCTAGAATCCTGGCTATGGCCCTGCTTTACACGTTGAATCTTCACTTAAGGACAAAAGGCTGATTTTCCAGCATTTTTGCTCATGTGGAAACAACTTCCAAATGGGAACTTCTCTAGTTCAGAATTATTGTAAAATGAAAAGAAGGATGATGGGAGGGCAATGCTAGGTGTTCGCCTCCTCCTGTGATGTGGTCAGTGTTGAGCTGCTCCTGGTGCCCACAGGTGTCCAGGCACCAGTAGCAGAAATTTCCCCTGGCCATGCCCACTTGGCTGGCCTCACCCACCTCCCTACCCCAGACAATGGTGTAGGGAGGCCAAGTGGGTGTGGCCCACAGAGTTAGCCATGCCCACATCATTAGCCACGTCCATGGTGGGGGTAGTAAATTTTATTGCAGAGCATCACTGGATGTGGTAAGCATGTACACCAACAAATACAATAATCTGATCCTATTAGTAACCAAATATTTGCTGTTCAAATCTAGATCAACATACCCCAAGCTGATTTGGAGGTGGCCTGAGCCGATATATTTTGCATGTTTCTGTATATTTCCAATGTGCAGTGTGTTTAGGTGTACTGAAAATGTATAAAATAAAGGACCCTGACCTTTCATGGTGGTGGCATGAAGTCCCTTTGGCTTTGAGGTGAAAGTGGATTTTTGGTGTACATGCAAAGCTCCTTACTTCTTTCCTTCCATCTCCCTGGGAGCCTTCCTTAAGGAAAATAAACATGGGGTGAGGAAGATGTCACCTGGTGTCTCCCTGTCAGTAAACTGGCTTGCCCAACTGAAACTGTTCACTGTCCTAGCTCATGTTATAGGGCTGCCCCTTGGGCACTCACCCACTTTGGCACATAAACTGTTGCCATGGCTAGAGGAAGTTAGACTTTAGTACTACTTTGACCTACTCAATCTAATCCCAAACAATAGTCATAAAACCCACATTCAGATATACATTTATTCCTTAATTTAATAAAGACTCAGTGTGGATAGCTAACTAAAAGTAGTAGCAACAATGGAGTCAGTCTAATAAGCAATGTAGTGCTTTCCCCTTACCGTACCTGTATATGAAACAAGAGTTTGGTCAGCTAGATGGGAAATAGTGCCCAGTGAAGTCACTCCAAGCAAGCAGGGCTCAGTTGTTGGCAGTTCCAGGATAGGTTTTTCATTTAGTCTTCAGTTTAAATGCAGAAAAACATGGACAGCAGCTGTAATCACACTGACAAAAATTCTGCCATGCTATAGTATGAACTGCTACTATATGAATTGAAAGCCTATTTCTGTCCAAGCATCTTGCATTCAAGCATTGTTGCTGACGTAAGGGTTGATGATGTGCTAAATGGTTGTTAAAACTTTGAGAATAAACTTGCATGAGATACTACCATTTCTTGAGAAATAATTAGCAAACCAGTGAAATTGGAGTGGCATGATCTCATCCTTCTTTCAAAGATTATTCTCTGTTGAAAGAATTGCAGGATATTCTTGAATTGGTGCTTTTTTCCCAATCCAATTTTGACCTGCTTTTCTTCATTGAACCTATAAAATACACATCTGCAAATATTCAGATTAAAAAAAAGAGCTGCAGCCTTCCAATTTGGGAAGCTGTTTTGCCATCTCACACTTTAAAATGTAATTGGCATTTAATTGCATTGTTAAATAGCATTACTGTATTTTCATATATAAATAAAAAGTTAATGTATCCAACATTTCTGGCTGATTTGACTGTTCTCTCCCACATGTGCCCATATGAGTAGCAGTCCTCCCAACTCACATTCAATGAAGATGTAAATTTTCAAGACAATTCACTTAATGACCACACTCACACATACCCTCACTTTCAGTGGTTACATCTGGAGATGTTTGATGAAGATAAAATTAAATAACTAAATTAAGCAATATTTTGTGCATTTTCTCTAAATCAAGAAAACAAGAATAATTTAGTAATTTGCATGTGTGGGTACTTTATTAGGATGTCATTTTATGATTTAAATGAGGAACAACGTGCTAGTTTTGCTTGCCAGTGCAATGGCCTTAAAGAATGTTGCAAAATGAGCACCATCTTGTGGCCCTTTTTTAACATTACTGGACACTGACAGATGGGGAAAGATACAAGAAGTTCAGAGAATTTGCTAAAATGGATGAAGAGAGGATATGACAAAATTCAATTGTGGACAGTGACAAGTTAGAAAAACCATACTCTAGGCCAGGAGTTCCCAAATTTTTCATGTCATGGGCCAGTTGCATGGTTGAGTGGGCCGGTCACGTGGTTCCTCCCACCATAAACACTGCCATAAAACATGTCTGAAGCTGTCATAAATGCATTTACAACAGCCACGGGTGCATTTGCAGCAGCATTTACAGAAGGTGTGGGTACATTTATGCATACACAAATGCATTTTATGGCTGTTGTAAATTCACCCGCTTCCACTTCCAATAGTGGTGAGGGCGGCAGTGGGCTGCATGAAATGGTCCCACAGGCTGGGGCTGGCCCACAGGCCATAGTTTGGCCACCCCTGCTCTACGCAAAAGAAGGATTATTTGGGTGTGTGCATCCCTATTAGCATATGTAACTGTTATACAAATGTATATAATATTTACTCTCTCTTTTAGGGGACAGACTTCTCTGAAACATACCTGTCAAGTATCCCGTATTGGCCGGGATTTCCACATATTTCACACTAACTTCCTGCTGGCCTCCCATTTTTTTATTTTGCTTTATTATCTCCTGTATTTTTGCCTGCATGGAGCTCTGGGGGAGACTGGTTGTGTGCGCAGCAGTAGGCTTCGGAGCGAAGCATCGCGGGAGTTGGGAGAGGTCACCGGCGTGAAATTGAAACTGAACTGCTGCACAGTCTTAGTCTCAAAGTGAAACATTGAGCCGGGGCACAACGCCTGAGACAAGAGAGTGGCAGAAGCAAGGGCAGCAGGACCAGGAGACACCGATGCCAGGAAAAGAAATCTGTGTGACTGTTTTCTGGCAGGAGTCGGACGGTATGTGTGGGGCTGAAAGGGGGGCAAGGGAAGGCATGATCAACCAAGGGAGCCGCTGCTGCTGTCGACCCAAGAAACTCTGCGTGTGGCAGGAATGCGGAGGGGGCTCCTTTAGTGGAGCACCTCCCCTTCTTCCGTCCACATGGACTGGCCGGGCTTGCTTTGCCCCTTTTGTTAAAAATCCTGTCAGAAACGCACAAAGGTGCTTTCTGGGTCAAAAGGGTTTTTGCTGGAGGAATTCCCCACAGGGGATGCCCCAATGAGGCTCCTTTCATGTCCCCAAGATCTCTTTCCCCCACCCCACAGAAGGGGTCTATCTCCTTGCCATGTCTTGCTTTTGAACTGCTAGGGTGTCAGGACCCAAGACAGAGGCAGGTGCTCACTCTGCCATGCAGTGCTCCAGTCTTGAACTGCCCACCTTTTCCAGCTCATGAGGCAAGTTTCTTAACCACTGAGCCACCACAAGTCCCTTTCTGGCTTTGCTCCTGACTCTGAGGCGGTGAGAGAGAACCGCAGAGGGGGGCATTGGCTGAGGGGGGAGGCAAGAAACACCATCAAAAGTCTCTGACTGAGTTTTCCCTCAGCTACAGCCATGAGGTTGGAGGGGGCTGGGGGAGAGGCACTTCTTTGGTGGAAGGAGGGAGGGAGGGAGAGGGTCTCCTCGAGAGCTTTCTTTTTTTTCCTGCCATTCAGAACACCAGGGAGGAGGAGGAAGGGGTGGGGGGAAACAGCACTGGGAAGGACCAGCCCTCTCCCCCCTCCCAGGAAGCACCTCGTACGAGTACCTCAGGATCCGCCAAAGGCAGGATTTGGGGGAGGGTCTTATTTTTAGTGGGAGGGAGGGGTGCTGATGACAAGCGCCTTCCCACCTACCAGTTCGAAAGCAAGAAATTGCTAGTACATTAATAAGAACCACTTTGGTGGGAAGGTAAACAGTATTTCAGTGTCTAGTCATGCCTGCCGCATGACCATGGAAACATCTGCAGACACAGATAGCCATGGCTCTTTGGCTTTGAAACAGAGATGAACACTGAATCCTAGAGTCAGATACGACTGGCTTTCAAGCAAGGGCAACCTTTACCTAATAACAGCAAATCCCTGGTTGGTATTCGAATTTGCTGTGAAGTTTGGCCCTGTTTATGCAAGTGCTTAGCAAAGGTCTCCCTTGCTCAAAAGCCAGTCGTATCTGACTTTAGGTTGCAGTGCTCATCTCCATTTACAGCAAAAGAGCCAGTGCTGTCTGTGTTTGCAGACATTTCATGGCCATGTGGCAGGCATGACTAGAGCCCAGCAAGTCACATGGGCAGATTTGGCTATGCCCACAGATTTGGCCACACCCACAGTGTTAGCCCCACCCACAGAGTTAGCCCCACCCACAAAATTTCTCTTATTTTCAAATCCAAAGGTATGACAGGTATGCTCTGAAATAAAGGGACAGGGACCTTAAAGTTTGAGATCTGAACAGCTTTGGATTCCTTTCCCACTCTTGCTATCTCAAGACGATCTAAATTTTAATCAGAAAGGGATATTTGAAATCCAATAAATAATGTCATTGCTGTAATTGTCCAAATGAATATTCTTGGACTCAGTATCTAATTGGCAAGACGTTTGCTATGGAAAAAAGTTGGTATTCAGCTTAGCAAGGAAATAACTACTCTGGGTAGGGTAGAAGTAGCCAGAAAGGATTTGGAAGGTGAACAACAGTAGCTGTTTATTATATACAGGCAGGCCCTCTGTATGTTCCAAAAAGCCATTAGTTGGCCAATCACTAAAAGGCAAAGATCCACAGCAAATTATCTTTTTGGTCAATGATCCAAGGGCCTCAATTAAAAGTAATGTCAATAAAAAGATAAAGAAGGAGTTGGAGGTTCAAAAGGAAGAAATCTGATAAAATTAAAGTGTAATAGACACTTCAAACTGTGTGATCTGACCTAATAAGTTATTAATAGGCAACCATTACTCCTCATACATTTTTTATTAGCAAGGCATTGCCTTTTTGTCAAGATTAGTGGATTATAAAATATTTGTGCTACACAATATAAATGACCCTACCTATTAATAAGTCTCTGGAAAGATATGCTTAAATTGAATTACATTAAGGGGGGAAAGTGCCAACCGAAAATTAGGCATAATTAATGGGAACACATAAATAAACCAGAGATAGAGGGGAAAGGACATTCTCGCCATTGATCATTGGGAGGATTAATTGCCAATATTCGCTAACGACATCTTGACTATTACTGTTTTTATAAGAGTCATTTTAGAGGATGAAATGTTCATGGCAGCATGAATGTCATGCTCTGTACTTTATTGCTGAAAGACAACTGAGTGGACCATGTGACTTGAAAGTCATCTGTATAGTTTCTGAAGTGCTGGGATGCCCCAATGTCAAACGATGTGTGCAAGTTGCGTTCTAGTCTTCTGCAAGTAGTTTTGCTAATTTTCAAAAAAATATATAAAAAAATGGTTGGCTGTGATCAGGAAAAGCAGGTCTATCCCTACTAAAAGATGCTGTTTGGGCACAGTCCTTTTCCATGTTCCATGGGTTAGAGCCAGCACTTCACTTAGTATAGCAAGGCCATTGAGATACAGGAAATTATTTTTCACATCTCATTTACATAATGGATGGTGTGAATTAAGTTACACACTGAATGAACACCCTGGATCTTCTCTACTTGCTAGCATATATATAAGGTTTCTCGGGATCTCGTACATGTGCCTCCAATATGCTATTGGGTAACCAGAACAAAGATTTGCTTCTCTCTCTTTCACTCCATTAAAAAGAAGAAGAGAAAGGTTCAAATAACTAGATTCTCTTCACAAGTAAGCAGGTTACCACATAAGGATTTTGTGCTTTCTTCCTGAAGTCTAAAAATAAATATATTCAAAACAAAATGAACCCGGGTACTATTTTTTTTTTTAAAAAAGAGCATTAAATATTTGCTAAATTCCATGTGCTGCTATGATAACTATAGATTTATTATAGATTCAGGATCATTCTGTGGTTAATCATTATGTTACAAATAATGTAAAAGAAACATTGAGGCTGTAATCTTATATACTCACCCAGGAATAAAAATCTAATTCGATTCAAGAGTAGGGGTTACTTCTGAATAGACAATATAGAATTACTCTGTCAGAAACATAAGCCAAAGGACCAATTTGCTCCTGCTTTGTTTGTCTGCAAACGAAGTCCAACAATAACAAATTATCTTTGTAATATTTCTAATAAATGCCGTTTGCATTACTCTGGGTTTGTTGATATCCAAATTTTCTAACGTGCAAATGCAATGAGAAAAATGAGCCCTTTTCATTACTGTTCTTTGGGTAACATTACAACTTCAAGATATGGTTTGCTATTTATTGTCCTGAAATCAATGATGTAAATATTGCTTATATATTTAGAAAGGTAGTGTAGCATGGACCACCTTTTGGGCTTAGTGCTCATTAGTCACTCCTAGATACAAGGGTGGAAGAAGGGACGAAGCAGAACTACCAGAAAATACACACATATTAACAAGTGGCTGCAATATAGGCAAATGCTATTTTAGGCTGCATTAATAATAATAATAATAATAATAATAATAATAATAATAATAATAATAATAATAATAATAATAATAATAATAATAATAATAATAATAATAATAACAACAACAACAACAACAACAACAACAACAACAATAATAATAATAATAATAACAATAACAATAATAACAATAATAACAACAATAAAAAATAATTTATATCCCACACTTTCTCAGCTGAAGCCGACTCAAGGTGGCATATACAACATGTATATACCATACAATACAATAATACAATAATAAAGGAACATGAAAAGTAATTCAATACAATAATCAATAGTCAGTAATAAACATAGATTAATTAATACAATATAAAAAATAAACCTATTAATAATAATAAGTAACAAAAATTAGCCAGGACCACCCATGAAATCCCCCGCCTTTAGAGTCTTTTGAGTCCAAGGGGGAGGGAGAGGGTGGGGCCCAGAAACGCTGGCCAGTGGAGTGGCCGGGAGGGCCTCTTCGCCCCCACCAGGACCAGGAGTCGCGGCAGCAGCAGAAGCTCACCCAGTGCCCCCTCGCCTTTTGAGTTCAAGGGCGGGGCCCAGGAATGCCAGAAGGGCCTCTTCACCCCCACCAGGGCCAGGAGATGCGGTGGCAGTGGCAGCTCAACCAGAGTCCCCTTGCCTTTAAAACAGACATGTTAGTCCTCTCCTATTTGGTACTAGTTAGACCAACAAATTCATGACAAGGACATTTTTCCTGCTTCAGGATAAAAATGCATTCTCAGATACGTGTTGCAGTCAACAATGATGGTGAAAGTACTGTGTCCATTTCTGGACATTGTACTTTTAGAAGGATGCCAACAAACCAGAACAAGTTCAGGGGAGAACAACAAGGATATCAAGACATTAGAAACCAAGCCCTGTGAGAAAAGAAGCCTAGGGGTGGGGGAATATGATAGCACTATTCAAACATTTGAAATATAGTCATAAAGAAGAGGGAAGGGTCTGTTCTTGATCACTCCAGAGTGCAAGACACATAATAATAGGCTCAAACTATGAGAAACCAGATATAGGCTGAATATCAGGAAAAACTTCTCAACTGTTAGATCAGTACAACAATGGAACCAATGGCTTCAAAATATGGGGATTGCTCCGGAGCTGGAGACATTCAAGAGAAAATTGGACAACCATCTATGATATCTGCTTTGATTTGGATTCCTGCATTAAGCAGGTTGGACTCAATGGTCTCATAGGCTCCTTCTAACTCAGTTATTTATGAGTCAATGATTCCTCTGGCCAATTATCTCGAGATATGGTGAACACTCCAACACTGGAGGCATTGCATTGAGCAGGAGGTTGGACTTAATGGCTAAAAGCTTTACAAATATGTTGAGTGTTTTCCAAAAGATGTTTGTTCAATTTTTTGAAATAAAAAAGGGTTAGCAATGATTGCCCTTGTGTATATATCACCCTCCCACAATATCCCTGGTGCCATTCTGACACTTGAACCACTACACCATTGTTGTGTTCTAATAGTGTAACCTTCTTCATGTGATAACAATGTATCTTAACAATGTAACCTTTCCTACAAGTAACAATATAGCCTTCAGCTGTATCACTATAAACCCTGTATGAGGACGCGAGCTAATGACCACCAGTGGGCAGCAGCGAGCGTCCAAGCTCTCTTGGTCCATACTCATCAAAGGCCACAGCGCGGAGTTTCCCGCCACTACCTACACCTGGACAAGAAGGGCGTGACCAGCAATGACGTCACGCGCACAAGAGCCAATAGGCTCTCGTGGAGCCACATTCGAATGTTTTACTACTGTATATATAGAGCTATGCATCCGCCATTACCGCATGTTCCCTCTGACCACCATGCAATAAACCTGAGTTAAACCTGCCCGTGGCTGTTTCCTGTGTCTTGGTTCTCATACACTAAATTGGCGACGAAGGTGGGATATGGATTCCCAAGGAGCCAGGGCACAGAGCGGGTTCAACATTACCAAACCGCAAGACTGGGAGCTTTTTGAGATGGACTTCCAGGCGGCACTGGTGGAACTCAAAGTCAAAGACGACGAGGAAAGGAAGAGGGCCATCCTCACCCGAATGCTTGGGATGGAAACCAAGCGAACGCTGGTGAGCATCATTGCACCGAAGAAGATGAGTGATTTCAAAGCCGAGGACATCATGAAACTGCTGCGTGAGTGGTTCCGACCCTCGAGGGCAATGTTTCCCGCTCAGAGCGCGTTTTGGAGGCGAGTCCAAGCGCCGGACGAGTCGGTTGAGACCTTCGTAACAGCCATGAGAATAGCCGCCGCCCCCTGCAGATGGGACAACCTAGAGATGGCCCTCAGGGACGGAGTTCTGTGTGGCCTGAAGGACAAGGAAGTGCAGCGCAGCCTGATGAACAAGGAGCCACCACCCACGCTGGCAGAGGTTGTGGAGGCCGCGGAATCTGCGGAATCCACGAATGCTGGGGTAGACGAAATGCACCAGTGGCGTGAGTGGCGTCCTAGGGCCGGCAAAGCGGAGAATTCGGTGCACGGAAAGTCCGGACAGTCGGTGCACGCAACCCGACGAACCTCGAAGTCGTCCACGGAAGGCAGCGACGGCGAGGAGGTCCAGAAGGTCCGAAAAGGAGGGCGCCGCTGCGATGGTTGCGGAGCGGCCCATGAGCGCGTGAAGTGCCCATTCAGAAAAGCCGAGTGTTACAACTGCGGCCGTCGGGGGCACATCGCCAAGGCGTGCAGAAAGCGGAAAGAGGGCCGGAGGCATTCACAAGACCGCTCGGCCAGACCGGACCGTCCAGCGAGGTCCAAAGATGGCGCCCGGACCACGAGGAAGCAGGACGGCGTGGGCCGCATCTCGGACGACAGCGAGGACGACGCCCCCGTGTTCAGTGTGTCCGCGGGACAACCCCATTACTTCGTTGAGGTACTAGTACAAGGGGCCCCTATTAGGATGGAAATTGACTCGGGGTCCTCCTATTCTATAATTCCCCAGAGAGAGTTCTTGAAAATCGACCCCCAAGTGCGGCCCAAACTTAAAACGTTGAGGTCCACGCTACGAGACGTACAGGGGAACAGCATTCCAGTGTTGGGGGTCGGGAAATTTCGGGTCCGTTTTAAGAGACATTCTGCGGAACTCCCTCTAGTTGTTCTCAAAGGGGGAAGTTGTAGCCTCCTCGGGACTCAGTGGTTTCAGCCTTTGGGTTTGTTCATAGGGGGGGTGCATGCCGTGGGTGCGGATCCAATACAAGCGGTGTGCGACGCGCACCCCGACGTTTTTAAAAAAGGACTGGGAAAGTTCAAGGGACCCCCTGTAGCCTTCGACCTAGACCCGGAGGTCCGCCCGATAAGACTCAAACCACGCAGGGTGCCGTTCGCACTAAAGGACAAAATAGAGGCGGAACTGGACAAACTGGTGGGCCAGGGGATTCTTGTTCCTGTTGATTCCGCGGAGTGGGAAACTCCAATTGTAACAGCACTAAAGGCTAACGGGGAGGTGCGCATTTGCGCTGATTATAAGTGTACAATTAACAAGGCGATCCGCCCTAATGCATACCCGGTGCCGGTGGTCAGCCACCTTCTGGCCAGGCTGAATGGGGGAAAATGTTTCGCTAAGCTCGATTTAGCACAAGCCTACCAGCAACTCCCTGTAACTCCCGCCACGGCAGCGGCACAAACAATAGTTACACATAAAGGGGCGTTCCAGGTGTCGCGTTTACAGTTCGGCGTGAACTCGGCACCCGGCCTTTTTCAGTCGCTTGTGGAACGCCTCCTGAAGGGGCTGGAGGGGGTGTTGCCTTATTTTGATGACGTATTGATAACAGGGGGAAGTGAGGCCGAACTGGCAAAGAGATTGGATAAAGTACTGACTGTGTTCGAGAAAGCGGGGCTGCGACTGAGGAAAGACAAATGCGTTTTTTTCGAAACAGAGGTTGAGTTTTTAGGGTTCCGGGTCACACCCGAGGGAATTATGCCGTCCAAATCCAAAGTAGCCGCCATCAAGAAGGCTCCTCGCCCCACATCCAAAACCGAATTACAGTCATTCCTGGGGCTCCTCAATTTTTACCATACCTTCCTTCCACGGAAGGCGTCTGTGGCCGAACCGCTCCATCGGTTGCTTAAAAAGGAGGAAACATGGCTGTGGGGCGACGAGCAAGAGAGGGCGTTTAAAGAGTTAAAGCAACTCCTAACATCCGAGGCAATCCTGACTCATTTCGATCCCAAACGGCCAGTGGTCTTAGTCTGTGACGCATCCCCGGTGGGGGTGGGGGCGGTGCTTTGCCACGTGTTGGACGACGGAAGGGAGGCCCCGATAGCGTTTTATTCAAGGTCCCTGTCCCAAGCAGAGCGGAATTACGCACAGACCGACAGGGAGGCATTAGCGATAGTAGCGGGAACCAAAAAATTTCACGATTTTCTGTATGGTCGCCCGTTCACGATCGTGACCGATCACAAGCCCCTGTTAGGAATTTTCACTGCAAATAAGCCCACGCCACAGATCTTGTCCCCGAGGATGCTGCGGTGGGCTATCTTTCTCAACGCATACCAACACGAGTTGGAATACCGGCCCGGAAAGGAGATCAGCCATGCAGACGCACTCTCAAGGTCTCCTCTGCCCTTGTCGGGCGACCAAAAGGCAGGGGTAGAGAGAGACCACCAGGTATTGTTAATAGAGGTCTTGGATTCACCCCCGATAGTACCAGCCGACATTGCCAGGGCGACAGGCAAGGATAGGACGCTGGAGAAAGTAAGCTCATGGGTACAGAAGGGGTGGCCGGCGTCCTCCCCATGTACGGAATTCGACCCATTTTTTCGGAAAAAATAGAGTTGTCCCTAGAGAGGGGGTGCCTTTTGTGGGGCCAACGGGTGGTGGTCCCTACATCCCTGCGACCGAGGGTGCTTAAACTGTTGCACGTCAGCCACCCGGGGATCGTCCGTTCCAAGGCGCTGGCCCGGAGTTATTTCTGGTGGCCCCAGCTGGACGCAGACATAGAGCACATGATCGGCACTTGTGAGGCATGCCAGAGCTCCCGACCGGAGGCGGCTCGTCTCCCGCATAGGGAATGGGATGCAGCAAGGGGCCCGTGGTCCAGAGTGCACATAGATTTCGCTGGCCCGTTCCGAGGAACCATTTTTCTCCTGGTAGTGGATGCGTACTCCAAGTGGCTGGAGGTGATCCCGGTAAAGAGCACGTCCTCCGCCACTACAATTAACCATCTAAGGAGGGTCTTTTCCACGTTCGGTTTACCCGACACTCTGGTCAGCGATAACGCTAGTTGTTTCACGTCCGCTGAGTTCAGGGCATTCACGGAGGCAAACGCCATTCGGCACGTCACATCCGCGCCGTTTCACCCGGCCACGAATGGCCAAGTGGAGCGGCTGGTGCGTACAACAAAGGATGCGCTGCGGCGCATGGGCTCGGGAGACCTGAATCACCAAGTATGTCAGTTTTTATTAGCGTATAGGGTGACCCCCTTAGCATCCGGATACTCGCCGGCAGAGCTGCTGATGCGGAGAAAGCTGACCACGATTCTGACCAGATTAGACCCGACGAGGGTCGAGGACAAAGGGAAGAACGTAGGGGTAGAGGTGTCGAAAGGTTTCGCCGCCGGCGATCCTGTGCATTGCAGGAACTACGCCAGCGCAGGGCCAGCCTGGGTACCAGGGAGAGTTGTAGAACAGACGGGGCCAGTGTCATATCGGGTGGAAACGAGCACCGGTCTACTTTGGAGGCGGCATGCGGATCAGCTCCGGAGCCGGGTTCCCAGGAAGCAATCCACGGACGGCACGGAGAGTGCCTCAGCGTTAGGGTTCTCCTCCACCCGCTTATCCCAAGGAGGAGACAACGACGGGCAACAGCCCCAAACAAGGGGGGGAAGCAGCGGTCCCGACTCATATCCTTTTGATGCGCCGGCTCTATCCGAGCCCGGGGAGGAGGGAGAGGAGTTTGCGACTACTGCCCCCGAATTTGCCCCCGAATTTGATTTTGCGAGCCGGGGGGTTTTTTGGGAGTGTTCCCCCACCCATCCAAGCGAGAAGAGGGGTTTTTCGTTAGCCCCCAGTGCCCCCGGTTCTTCCCAAATAAAGCACACACACCCCAACCAAGCCGCAGAACCGCGGCAAGTCACTAACAAGTCTCCCTCTCCAATTACAGGACAGGAAGCCAGGGAACAAAGAGAAGGTAGCAAACCCGGGGCAGGGCAGCCCGCACCGAGACCCCAGCGTGTTCGAAATAAGCCATCTTGGCTGAGAGACTTCGTCTCATCCTAGGGGGGAGGAGTGTTGTGTTCTAATAGTGTAACCTTCTTCATGTGATAACAATGTATCTTAACAATGTAACCTTTCCTACAAGTAACAATATAGCCTTCAGCTGTATCACTATAAACCCTGTATGAGGATGCGAGCTAATGACCACCAGTGGGCAGCAGCGAGCGTCCAAGCTCTCTTGGTCCATACTCATCAAAGGCCACAGCGCGGAGTTTCCCGCCACTACCTACACCTGGACAAGAAGGGCGTGACCAGCAATGACGTCACGCGCACAAGAGCCAATAGGCTCTCGTGGAGCCACATTCGAATGTTTTACTACTGTATATATAGAGCTATGCATCCGCCATTACCGCATGTTCCCTCTGACCACCATGCAATAAACCTGAGTTAAACCTGCCCGTAGCTGTTTCCTGTGTCTTGGTTCTCATACACTAAAACCATATAAATAGGTGTAATGCAGGACTACTAAAAAAGAAGAAAGGAACTTTGGTGGACTTCATTGAAAATAAGCTCCAAATTTATGGGACCATCACTAAAATGTTCCTGTTTTTCTAGTAAAACAGACAAAATGACACGTTTGCCATTAAAAGGTGTTAAAACATTTTCACTTCAGAGATACACTCTTGACTCCTGCTGCAAAACCCCATGTGAAGTACGCCAGATCACCAAGCAGCTGCCCAGAGTGGGAAAATCTCCTAGATGGGTGGGGTATAAATTTCATCATCATCATCATCATCATCGGCAGTGGTGGCGGTGGCGGCGGCGGCGGCGGCGGCGGCGGCGGCGGTGGCAGCGGTGGCGGCGGCGGCGGTGGTGGCGGTGGCAGTGGTGGTGGTGGCGGTAGTGGCAGTGGTAATAATAATAATAATAATAATAATAATAATAATAATAATAATAATAATAATAATAATAATAATAATGTTGTAGTAGTAGTAGTAGTAGTAGTAGTAGTAGTCTGATCACCAAACAGATAAAAGCTAATTAGCAACTCCTGAACCTGTAAAACAAGTTGGAGGACAACCAGGCTTAATTTATTTTCATTTGCTCTGCATCTAATAGCAAAGTTACTATTTCTTCTGTTTCTGTCTTCTGCTACTAACCTTTTCAAACTTACTTGAGAGTGGGCATAGGGCTATATGGAAAATGCAAGCTGTAACTGCAAATACATTAAGGATGTGTTTGAGCAAATCATCCTCAATTATAGTCTTTCATCATAAATCCACTAGCTGTCCTCATCCCCTGTGTGAATGGCATCTTGTGTTTCAAACATTATACTTCTCCAGAGAGAGGCTGGACATCAGACAAGGAAGCTGCCATGTGACATACTAATCCTGTGTCCAATTAATGTTACTGAGCTTGATACAAGGGAGATATACTGCTCTCACTTTATCTTTTTGGTAAGCAATGCTCCTTGAAACTTTCATCACTTAAAAAAAAAGAAGAGCAAGATGGTTGTGACATCCAAGTCTGCCTTTTCCCCCCCTTTTGCTAAGCAGACTTTTTAAAAAGGTAGGGTCCATTCATTGCCAATAATCCACCTGAAACAAAACACCCAACACTAATCCCCTAAAAACCTTATCTACTCTTTGACACTGTTGTAACAAACACTTCCAAAGTCCAGTGCCAACAGTGCTCATGTGTTCAGTGGATTTTAATTAGAGCTCTGAGAGGCTGGGAAAACTGGCTGCCACAGAGTGTACCATCTACACCTACCTTTTCAGCCATTCGTTGCAGCCTGAGGAGATCAGCGATAGTACAGATATATATGACAACAGCATCTCAATTATCATTTCAGGGACAGTTTTTCCCTTGAATGGCACTATGTTACTCTCCATGGCTTGCAGAAAATTTTTTCAACCAAATTTCTAACAGGCATATTTTCAGTGCACCTTTCCCTAAGCTTCATATTTTTTTTTCTGTGCTGTTTTTGAACTGAGAACTGCCTTGGCCTGGGGGAAAAAGGATAAATATCCCATGTGTCTAATAGAAGTGTCTAGTACAATAATAAACAATGTTCCAATCTGCTTGTTATTCTGGTAATAATAAAAAAATATGAAATGTAAGGGGGAAATACAGAAGGAATTAACTTTCACTTTTTCTGCTTAAGCACAGCAGGAATATTCATCATATGAAAGCAGTTATGAACTAAGAATTCACTAAGATATTCCTTCACCTGTTTTTTTTTTCTTTTCCCTGCATTCTCCCCCCAAAAGCAAATTTAAATGATGAGATTTTGCTGCAATGATGTTTCCAAACTCTCTTTTGGGATGTCATTTTTAAAAACCATCAGCCGTTGTTTGTTTTTTGTTTTTTTGGATGACTAGATAGATATTGTTGCAGCTGATAGATATTGTTGCAGATGTTCTGTGTATGTTTCGTAGCACACATCTCACATGCTGCATGCTACTCCCAACTTGAACAACCCTAAAAAAGAGGAAGAGCAGGGTTTCCAACGCTAGGAATAATTGCCCTTAAATATTCAATTTTAATTCAATTCAATTTTTAATTTATATACTGCTCTATCTCAGCCCATCGGGCGACTCAGAGCGGTTTCCAACATGTAATAATACAGAGGTGCAACACAGCAAAAATATACACAATACAATCAATACACAATATATAAAGTCCACAAAAACATCAGTCAACAAATATGAGTTACTAGGAAAGACTAGCAGGAGGGTATTATAGCAGGAGGTATTAGTGCTAACATTTAAAGCCCGAAATAGTTTGGGACTTTCTTACCTTGCAGAACCTCTTCCCCTCAGGACAGTAACCTGCATCACTTGCTCCTTCTGAGTAAAGTGTACAGCTTCAGGTGCCAACCCCTAGACTAGCTAGAAAGGCCATGACGAGGAGAAAGGCCTTCTCGGTGGCGGCACCAATGCTGCGGAATGCCATTCCAACTAAGTTGTGCCAGGCTCCATCCCTGCAGTCTTTTAAAAAACAACTAAAAATACTGCTCTTTGAGGAGGCCTTTGGGAATGTGCTGCCTTTTTCTGGCTGCTAGAAATGCTGCCCAGCTCCTTTTCATCCTAAAAAGCTTGCATTTTCAGGGTCCTGGATTGCAGAATTTTCTGGCTATTGTAATGTATGGCGATGATTTTATTGCGAGTTTCATTGTGTGTAATTATTTTTAAAAATAATTTTTGATCTTTGTATGACTGGTTTTATTATCTTAGCTACCCTGAGTAGGGATGATTTCCCCCCTAGAGGGGTGGAATATAAGTGTAAATAATAAATAAATAAATATTGCAAGAGGGTATTGTTTTGCCTATGACATGTTTACAGCCTCTGCTTCAAACTTTCACAGAAAAGCCTTGTGAGTAAAGTGCATTTAAAAGAGTGAAGGAATGCCTTACATGAACCCTTGTCCCAGACCTCTGAAGAAAAAATATAATTTTGCAACCACAGTACTGTCTTAGGCCATTGCTAGCTAATTTGGGGAATATTCCATTAGTGATTCGGGGGTCATAACCTGGACTCTCTAACTCCAAACTTCACCAACCTTGGAGAGGTTTTTGAGGAGAAGCAGCAGAAGACTCTCTCCAATTTGGTACTTCTATCTAGTTTAGGATTTGAGTTATGACCCTAATCTCGTATTTAATTTTCCCCAAACCAGGTGGTGGTGGCTTGCACAGTACTGTACTGTACACCCCACTAACTGAAGCAAAAAAGCTGAGGCACTGTTGCTCAGATATTATTTTATTTTAGGGGTGGGGGACACAGCTATTTTTCTGGCACATCCTACCTTACAATATTGCCAGTTCTGACTTCTACCATTTGACAACAAAAGCTGACTTTATCTGGAATCAACTTCAGGATTTCTGAACATTCTGAAAATGTGAAACTATAAAGGTAAGAGAGTGACTTAGTGCTTCATAAGCTAGCTAAATATTGTTAGGGAAGCCAATGCTGCCATCCATGGAGCAGTGAGGGAACCACAGCAACAGCTGTAGTAAGATTTTATAAAACGACAATTTATTCAAAGATGTAAGGCATTTTCTATACACATGGCGTTCTTCACACTTCCTATGACATATACAGATATCACAACTGTGCAGAGTATCTTGTGACTACTGGCCCTGTCACATGTTTATTTAACTTAACTTTGCATAATACCTGCATAACTCTTTACTGCTTCTCATCATTTGTGTTTGAAAAACATATTTGGTAGCCAAGGAAACCACAACTTCCTGTTACTTGTTCTGACAACTAGCTCCAATAACAGCAGCTTTAGCAAACAATGTTTCCATCTGAGTATAAAATCCCTGGGGATGTAAAGGATAAAACAACTGATGGCAACAATTGTTGCAATGGCTGCCAGATGTTGGAGTGGCTGGCTGCAAGGAAGACATGAGAGACAATTGTGCGGTGAAGTCCAGCCCCGATCTGGGTCGGGTGGCACGTATTTATTACCCTGCCTTGGGATGTTGCGTGTCTAAGATGCGCGTGACCCCACAATACAGAAGGCTTGCATACGTGGCGTCTTCCGGTGGTCCAGCTGCCATGCCAGTTCTTAGGAAGGTACCTAGGTGTTAATGGACAACTCGCACCTGATTACCTTGGGTTGGCGAAACCCATTGTTCCTGCCCTAATCTCAGAGTCTATGTGTATTGACTCCAGATACCTAATTCTTCTGCTGTCTGGTGTGGCTTATTTGCCCAACCTCATCCGTGGCCAGAAGCGAAGGATTGTGTATTTCCATTAGAGTCATCACCTTTGACATTTGCCCTATTTGTATCGTAGCCATCAGCCAAGGCTTTATGAATTGCCCCCCAAACTATCTAACTAGCCCGTACCCCAATTGCCTTTCCAGCAAAGTCCAGTTGGTCCCTGGATCTTTTGAAGGCCAGGAAAGGTTTGGCCAATTATTCACACAGGCAACCCACAAACAATATTTAAGAGACATATGTATGCTAGGGAAAAATGCAGTTTTGGGTCATTCTCTTCCTTTTCTTGCTTCTGAAGTCTCCATACCGCCTCAAACCAGCTTCCAGTCCTTTGGAAAAGAGTTTGGACATAGCAGCAGGTTCCAAGAAAGACTGTGATATGCCTCCTTCCCATTTCTCTGCAAAAGAAGTTCCAACAGTAGAAGGACTTCACTGAACTCCACACAAAATCCCCACTCCCTCGTCCTACTATTTCTGAATTATCACTTTATTATTATTATTATTATTATTATTATTATTATTATTATTATTATTATTATTATTATTATTATTATTATTATTATTATTATTATTATTATTATTATTATTATTATTATTATTATTATTATTATTATTATTATTATTATTATTATTGTTGTTGTTGTTGTTGTTGTTGTTGTTGTTGTTGTTGTTGTTGTTGTTGTTGTTGTTGTTGTTGTTGGTGGTGGTGGTGGTGGTGGTGGTGGTGGTGGTGGTGGTGGTGGTGGTGGTGGTGGTGGTGGTGGTGGTGCCAATGGCAGCATCATTCTCAATGCAAACTGCTCATGTGATTTTTATCCAGGACTACAATACTTTTTATATAGGTTAAGGGATTCCCTTGCAGTGTTTCACCTGTGCCAACCTGTATTTTCGAAACCAAAAATGGGCTTCCACCAAGTTCTGGATTCATTTTCCCTACATTTTTTTGGTGGTTCATGCAGCCCCTTAAAGAATCCCTTGGTTGGAAAATTTCCCCCCAGATCTGTCCAAGTTGACCACCCGTGGTTTAATATAATGTGCAGTCTGACTTTAGATGCTCCATGACTCACAACAGCAACTGCCTTTTTTGGAACATCTGAGTAAATCAATGTTTTGCTTTCACTCATTTAAAGCCCACAGTTCTGAGGGTGGTATTGTTACATTGTTCTTTTGTGCATGCCCTCAGCTCAGTGCATCTGCTGCTAAAGCAAAGCAATCTTGAACCTGGGAGGCAACACTCGAAAGAAATAAACCAGCCACGTTTTAACTGCTGCCTTCCAGAAGAAGTGACACAAAAGAAGGATGGCTGCTCTAGAAAATGTTGTCCTTTGAAACCACATGATGCATTCAGAGAATTAAATTTTCAACAAGTCATTTACTGATAGCCACTCTGTGAGTGCTACATCTCCAGCTTAGGTTTCTGTGGTTCCATAGACATTTCTAGGACAGGACTGTGCTATGGCATCATGCCACAGAGGGGAGAGAAATGCCATCTTTCCTTGCCAGTGTTTGTTCTCTGAAAATAAGGTTTAAATTAAATAAAGAATACTTTCACAGTTTGATATCTTTCCTCAGCTTTAACTGCTAACCCCAACCATCATACACATTTTTACAATGTGAGCAAAGTGTGTACCTTCCCCCCAAAAGATTAATCTGGTTATCTCAAGATTATTCAGCCCTTATTGATGGAAATCATTTGTAAATGAAGATGCCATAGTTCAGCATTTAATGATCTATGAACTGTTTGAAGGTAAGCAAACACCTAAAAGAAAAGAAAACATCTAAAAGAAAAAAATGAGAGATTTTAATTGCCTGTGTACCATGTAATAAGTTTCACTGGAACTTGTATGTCAAAGAAGTGATAAAATCATATGAATTGGAATATCTAGGTGATTTGGAGTCACCATTAGAAGCTCTGTGGGTAAGAGTACCAGGCCACAAGGATGGTCTAACAGTAGGCATATACTATCGGCCTCCGACCCAAACTCTTGAGGGAGACTGGCAGTTGGAGAATGTTGTAAAGGAGGCATCCAAGAAGGGAAGCCTGGTTATAATGGGGGACTTCAATTACCCTCACATAGACTGGGTGAACTGTTGTTCAGCACATGATAAAGAGATAAAGTTCCTAGATATGCTAAATGATTGTTCCCTGGGACAGATGGTTGAAGACCCAACTAGAGGTACAAGAATCCTTGACTTGATCCTGAGTAATACTCAGGATCTGGTGCAAGATGTTAATGTGACTGATCCAATAGGGAACAGTGACCACAACTCAATTATGTTTAACTTGAACATAGACCGCAAGTCACTGATAAAATCTAACACAGAGACCTTAAATTTTCAAAAAGGAAATTCCCCAAAGTTGAGGAAACTAGTAAAAAAGAAGCTGAAAGGGAAAATTGAGAGAGTCCAAACACTCCAAGAGGCATGGAGGCTGTTTACAAAAACAATAACAGAGGCTCAATTGGAATGCATACCCAAAAGGAAAAAGGGCACTGCCAGGTCCAAGAGGACTCCGATGTGGCTTACAGGAGCTGTTCGGGAAGTGGTCAAGAGCAAGAAAAGCTCAATTAGAAGATGGAAGGCTTGTCCGAATGAGGACAGCAGGCAGAAACATAAATTCTGGCAGAACAAATGCAAGGCAACAATCAGGAAAGCAAAGCAAGACTTTGAGGAGCGTATAGCTAAAAATACTCAGAGAAATAACAAAGACTTCTTTAAGTACATTAGAAGTAAGAACCCAACTAGGAAGGCCATTGGACCATTAGATGACAATGGAAGGCAAGGGGTTATTAAAGAGGAAACAGAGATTGCAGAGAGACTCAATGAATTCTTTGCTTCAGTATTCACTGAAGAAGACAGAGGCCACATGCCCAAAACAGAGCCTATCTTCGTAGGGAGGGAAACCGAAGAATTAAGCCAGATAGAAATAACCAGGGAGGAGGTCCTTGAATGTCTTGTTAAACTAAACACTAACACTAACAAATCGCCAGGACCAGATGGCATCCATCCACGAGTTCTCAGGGAACTTAAAGATGAAATTGCTGATCTCCTAGCCAAAATATATAATCTTTCCCTCAAATCAGGCTTTGTGCCTGATGACTGGAAGGTAGCGAATGTAACACCAATTTTCAAAAAAGGATCCAGGGGTGATCCAGGAAATTACCGACCTGTCAGTTTGACATGTGTCCCAGGCAAAGTGATAGAAACCATCCTAAAAGATAGAATTAATAGGCACATAGAAGAGAAGGCGCTGCTAAAGGAGAGCCAACATGGCTTTTGCAAGGGCAAATCATGCCTCACTAATCTGTTGGAATTTTTTGAGAGTGTCAACAAGCATGTGGATAAGGGGGATCCAGTTGACATTGTTTATCTGGACTTTCAGAAGGCTTTTGACAAGGTCCCACACCAAAGGCTCTTGAATAAACTTACCAGTCATGGAATAAAGGGACAGGTCTTGTCCTGGATCAGCAACTGGCTAAGGGACAGGAAACAGAGGGTAGCACTAAATGGACACTTCTCCAAGTGGAGGGAAGTAAAGAGTGGGGTCCCCCAAGGTTCAGTACTGGGACCCCTGCTTTTCAACCTCTTCATAAATGATCTAGAGGTAGGAGTAAAAAGCAAGGTAGCCAAATTTGCTGACGACACTAAATTATACAGGGTAGTGAAAACTGTGAGAGATTGTGAGGAGCTCCAGAGGGATCTCTCGACACTGGGGGAGTGGGCAAAACAGTGGCAGTGGTTGTGAACCTATGGCACATGTGTCAGAGGGGGCACTCAGAGCCCTCCCTGTTTTCACCCCAGCACAGAATCCCCCCACCCTTCTGCCCAGCAGCCCAACGGGAGCACTTCCTCCCTCAGCACAGATTTTGCCCCACCCCTCTGCCCAGCAGCCCAATAGGAGCACCTCCTCCCTCACCCAGCACAGAGTTTGTCCCATCCCCCAGCAGCCCAATAGGAGCCCTTCCTCTCTCCCTTTTGTGTATTCAAATAAAAGGCAAGTTGCACCAGCAATGCTTTGCAAAGACAAAATGGTGATTTCCTGCCATTGGGATTAAGGGTAAGACTTGGTGCATATTCTCCTCTTCAGGGCGTGCTCATTATGTTAATTAGAGTTCTATGATTGGGTGCAACTTTGGATCCTGTTCCTGATTGGTTAACAGTGTTGGTTTTATGATATGATAGGTTAGTTAAGGGCGTCCGGCGGGCTGTTACATTGTATATGGGATAACCCTCACCGAGACAGTATATAAGTGCCATGGGTAAACAAAGGTGTGGCTGGACCGGACATACGTTCCGTATTCGCTGCAGGGCCAGGGCTTCTCAGGCAGCCTTTGGGTCTTCTCCAGACGCACACACATGGGGTGTAGCCTAGCTAGTTCAATATGATATACTTTGGAGAGACCGATTACTGGGGGAATCATGTAGCCATCTGTTGTCTGGATACCTTTGTAAGATTGCCTGCAAGACTTTACAATAAACCGTTGTTTGTTGTTCTGTTCATCGTTGCTGGACTATTCTTTACTAAAAGGGCTGGAGACAAACACACACACCCCAACACAGAGTTCACCCCACCCCTCTGTTTGGGCACTTGGTCTCTAAAAGGTTCGCCATCACCGGCCTAGGGAGTTTATTTTAGTCACTCTGTCAACTCCCTGCAGGAGCCATATTTTTCCTTTGCAATCCCTGGAAGTCAAATGCTGGGGAAAATATAGTTTATTACCACAAAAAACATAGTAGGTGTGTTACATGTAAGGGGATTGGGAATTATTGCTCTGGAAAGCTGAGGAAAAAGAAAAGAAAGCATTTTCAGCAAAGAAACTTGGCAGCTGACATATCATAAGAATCATATTGTTTCAATACCTTGTCCCAAAGCTTAGTTCAAATTCCAGTGGCCTGCCATAAGCACTGATGGCAGGTGACTAGAGCCTGTAAGATTTATTTATTTAACCAGCTTAAGCACCTAAGATGGGTCCTGGTCACTAGCTGTCTGCACAATGTGGGATTTAGGCCAAAAAGCCTAATATCGATAGTTGAAACAAAGCACAGAAAATATAAATTGGAGTTATTATTTGGTTTAAGGATACCATCAGTGGTGGGCATCAATTTTTTTTGCTACCACACCATGGGTGGAGCCTATGTTGTGGGTGGAGCCTATGCTGTGGGTGGAGCCTATGTTGTGGGTAGAGCCTATGTTGTGAGCGGAGCCTACATTGTGGGTGGAGCCATGTGACTGGGTGGGGGGTGATCTAGTCATGCCTGCTACATGGCCATGAAAACGTCTGCAAACACAGACAGCACTGGTTCTTTGGTTGTAAATGAAGATGAGCACTGCAGCCCTAAAGTCAGATATGACTGGCTTTTGAGCAAGGGCGCCCTTTAACTAAACAGGGCCAAAACCTCACAGTAAATTTGAATACTAATCAGGGATTTTCTGTAATTAGATAAAGCCGTAAATGTAAAGGTTGCCTTTGCTCTAAAGCCAGTTGTATGCAACTCTAGAGATCAGTGCTCATCTCTGATTACAGCTAAAGAGCCAATGGACTTGATCCACAAAAGCTCACATTAAAATACAGCAGTTAGTCTTTAAGGTGTCAAAACATTTTTGTATTTTTTATTTTGTTTACTCTCTGATATGCTTGCACAGAACAAAGCTTTTGAAATGGTAGCCATGTTAGTCTGTGTTTCAGGCATATCAGGAAAAAACAAAAAGACAAAAATGTTGTGGCACCTTAAAGACTAACTGGTCCAGGAAACTTATGAGAACATAAGAACAGCCTTGCTGGAACAGGCCACAGCCCATCCAGTCCAGCATTCTGGCTCACCATTTCCTTCAGGGTATTCCCAAGCAGATGCCTTCACTTGCTAAGGATTCCCTGGAAATGGCATTGAGAGGTATCCTGCCTATCTCTCCAACCCAGAGGTTGTCCTTAAGTATCCATAATTATAGCCATTGATACCCTTGTCCTCCATGAACTTGTCTAATCCTTTCTTAAAGCTGTCAAGACTGACAGCTGTTCCCCCCTTCTATTTACATTCCCAGCAAAATGGCCCCTGTGCTTTCTCCCCACTTCCCCCCCAACTCTATTTACCTTCCCTGCGAAATGGCCCCTGTTGTCCCCCACCCTCACGGAAGTCTCTATACCTTCACAGCAAAATGGCCCATGTGCTTTCTCCCCCTCCCCCCACAGAACTCTCTATACCTTCCCAGTGAAATGGCCCATGTGCTTTCCCTCCCCCCCCCATGGAACTCTCTATACCTTCCCAGCGAAATGGCTCCTGTGCTTTCTACCCCTCCCACCACGGAACTCTACTTACCTTCCCAGCGAAATGGCCCCTGTGATTGCTTGCCCACTACCCCACCCCACTCCTACGAAACTCTATTTACCTTCCTCCTCTTCCTCCTCCTCCTCCTCAAGCTGCTGCTGCGGTCGCACTCAAGCGGCTGGTGGAAGGGGTGGGAAGAGCTTTTGCTGCCCAGAGCAGCCGTGCCACCGTTGCCACCATTTCTAGCAACAGTAGCAGCACCAAGGCGGTGCAGTGCACAGGGGGAGTGGAACCCCAGGGGAGGCAGCCACACTATTGCCAGGCTGCCACTCCCGGGCCATCAACTCCATGTGTTGAGCTCGTGTGTGTACCCAGACTTGTAGTGAAGTGGAGGAGGAGGTGGGTGGGGCAGGCAGGGAGGGGGCATGGCCACAATAAATTTTTACGACCACCCCTGGCGGACCAGTGTGGACCGGGAGCTGCCCATCACTGGATACCATGTGGTGGGGTGGGGATGAGCCACAATATCACACATGGCTATAACATTTATGTCCACCTGCTGCAATCATACAGACAGGTCTCATTACAAAGGCTGCCTGTATTCAGTTAGATGCTCTATTGCAGTAGTGGTGAACCAATGTCACATGTGCCAGAGGGGACAACTCAGAGCCCTCTCTGTTGGAACACATGCCGTCACCCCAGCATAGAGTCCCCCTCCCCCAGTGCCCCTCTGCCCAGCAGCCCAATGGGAACACTTCCTCCCTCACGCCAGCACAGAGTTCGTCCCACCCCTCTGTTTGAGCACTCGGTCTCTAAAAGGTTCACCATCGCTGCTATATGGAAAGAAAACAGGCCACAGCTAAATAGGAAAGCATCAAGGAGAGATACAACTCTTTCCTTAATATATGAGACTGTGTGTATGATTTTGTGTGAGAGAGCGTGCTTGTATAGGTTTTCATGTTTTGCATGTAACAGGAATCTGAATAGATGGTTTTCTGTCAAAATTTAAAGCATATAGAACCAAGAAAAAAAATAATTGAAGTCGCCAAACATACTGTGATATAGCAAACAAAAAATAACAGTTTTTGAAACTTTACTGTAGTTGTATATTTATTTGCCTTTTTCTTTCCTAATTGTTGCCTGCATGGGATGATTCAGTAATACACCATTTTACCTTCTTTGTCAAACAATAGGTCCTTTTGGCCTGCCCTTGACCTTCAACTAGACCTTGGCATTTAGTCATACTGTGGTTTGTGGTAGCAATAACCGCAAAACAGAATCTTCCCAGTGGCTTCCAGCCAAAGGGTTACTCACTATCTAATGGTTGGAATGGACTGATAAAAGATATGGCAGGGGAGGGGAGGGAGCTGCACATTTTGTGTTTGTTGGTGTGAAGTAAGAAAGAATAAGCAGATAAAACTACACAGTGGAGCCATTGTCGCTTTGGGTTTGCAAAACAGGCATAATGTAAAATCACATTTCACAGTTTCAGCTGCTTCTTTCTACATAAATACATACAGGTGTGTATCAGTTCATACACCTTAAAAACTGTGTAAACTGAAGATGCTAGAATTATGTCTAGGTAGATATATACTGTACACACATGTGCACACACAAAATGGTAAGTCTGACAACAGAAGACTAGACAACAAGAGTATGGCAGATAGTGGAAATTTAAGGCATTTCCTTCAGATAGCAAAAGGAATAGCCAATACAAGATGTACAAACATCATGTATTTGTTTTTCTGGAGATGTTTTTCTTTGCAACTTTGGATCCTTTGATTCGTTTTATTTCTGAATCTATGGGAGAATTGAGGTCAACAAGACACTGGAATTCAGGCAAGATATACGGTCTAGCAGACATAGGAAATTGCACTAAATAATAAGTGTTCACAATCCAACTCTTGACAGTATTGCCAATATCAGTATCCACACAGACATTCTGTAAACAATGGATTTGATGCCAAGAATACTCTGTACCTCCATGTTTGTTTGTTCATCTTGTACTTAAAGAATTTTGTTTTCTGTTGCCAGCTTTGAGCTACAAATAAAACTTTTTATAGAAGCTGAATAAAATTTCAGCAAGATAGCAGCCATGAAAAACTGTGGGAATTCTGCCACAGAGCTGAAAATATCAAGGCATATGAATTTTCCTAGCAAGTGAACTTGCAAAAGACATTGATTTGGTGGGTGGGTGGGGTGGAGAGAGAATAATTCACAAACTTACAATTTAAAAAGTCAAAAAAAAAACACCACCAAAGCTTGGAAATGGATTAGTTTATTTATAAAACGTTTGCAGCTGATCTAGTATCATATATAAAAAGCAAAGGAACAAAGAAAGCTGTGTTAAATTGCACAGAAAAACAAAATCCTCAATTGAATGATGCCTTTTTCAGACTAAGCAAAAGATCACAATATGCAAGTTTTTCTTTCTCCAGAACTTTTCCTTGGGGCACCTTTTATTAGTCACTTCCAACTCATGCCCTCATCCACTCATGAATCAGTCACCTTCAGACAAATGAGGTGTAGGATTAAAACAGAAAACTCCAAAATTTAGGATGTTTGTTTTGATCATGAAGTTTCCAGCTAAATTCATTCAAAAAGGAGATTGTAAAAATGGAATAAGCACAGTGGTTCTCAACCCTGGGTCCCCAGATGTTCTTGGACTACAGCTCGCAGAAAGTTTGGCCAGCACAGCCAGTACTGAAGGCTTCTGTTAGATGTAGTCCAAGGACATCTGGGGACCCAAGGTTGAGAACTACTGGAATGCATTCACAGATGTGTATGTAGCACATGGTTACCTAGTAATGGAGTTGGTGACTGTTCACAATTTCTCCATGTTCTAAAAACATGAAGCCCTGGGCTCCTGAAATGGGATAGAGCAGAAACATAAAATAATATAACAGTGAAAGCACTGACAGACAAAAAGATGCTGATGCCATCTCTAGATGTATTTAGCCAGCTGAATGTATTTTCATGTCAGAGATTACTCTGGGTTGAAGGATTTTTAGGGGACGCCTGAATGAGGCTCCTTTCCTATCTCCAAGTGCAGCTCTCGGGTATCGAAACACATCCCTTCCAGTCTCCAGCTCACCGTCTTAACCACTAAGCCATTTTATTCTAATAGTTTATTCTAATAGTTTGTTCTGCCCACTACTTTTTATTCAAAGCTTTTGTTTTCTACCTTATCAATGATCTCAGCTCCTATATTTCTTTTGCCTTTGTATTTTATGATTTAAATCTTACTTTGGGTTGTAACTTTTCCATGCCACTTTGAATGGTACAACGGCATTAAAAGAATAGGATCCAAACTTTCTATACAGAGGAAGTGACCTTTATGTTTAAACATGAAATGTTTTTCTTTATTCATATTACAGTGTTGTACAATTTAAAACTATGGGCATACATGAAATAGAGGCAAAATTCAAAACAAATTAAAATGTTAAAAGGATTAGACTATTTTTGAGCAAGTTGTAAATACTGATTCATTAAATATATGATTGGTCTTTTTAGTGCTTTGTGAATGAAGAATAAGGCTTGGACTTTCTGAGCTCTGTAGAATGCATCCTTGACATTTTCTGGCATGGCTTATATATGCCATTCCAGAAAATGGCAAGGATGCATTCTACAGAATTCAGAAAGTCCAGTCCTTATTCTCAATTCACAAAGCACTAAAAAGACCAATCATATGCCTTTCCATCACAAAGATTAATATTTCCCTGCTGATTAATAACAGTACTAATTTTAAGGGTAGAATATTTTACATGGATCTTCCAAATATTGGCAGAATGATTAGAAGACAGATTGCTCCAGAACATAAAAAAGACATTGATTAAACATTCTGAAGATTCTTCATATGATACGAAAGTTGTTCTTAGGCATTTTCTTTACCCATTATGCAAATATGTCAACTCATTAATAATTTAAAAGTGGTAATACATTAATAATTAGGATCCCCATTAGAAATCTGACCTTTAATTGAATTCTATAGAAAGGAGACTATGAAAAATGAGCCTCATGATTTATGCTAAGAATAAAGGTTAAAAAGCATTTTCCTAGTAAATCTGATTTTCCTCCCTATTATTGCTTAGGCAGAATTTTTTTGTTCTTATTTCTAAAAGAAAACCTCTCCTCCACAAAAAATCTTAATTTTCCAAGTGCTATTACAAAAGGAGCAAAGTCCTTCTGCCCTCATAAGTAAGGTTATTTTCCTCACTTTCTCTGCCCACCTGTGACTCAAGACATCTACCTTTATTTGTTGTTGTTCAGTCGCACAGTCGATTCCGACTCTTTGCCACCCCATGGACCATTGTCCTCCAGGTGCCTCTGTCCTCCACCATCCTCCTTAGTCCACACAGCCCTGTACCCATTGTGTCTACAATACCATCTAGCCATCTCATCTTTGGCCATCCCCTTCTTCTTTTGCCCTCCACCTTCCCCAGCATCAAGGCCTTCTCAAGTGAATCCTCTCTTCTCATTTGATGTCCAAAATACTTCAACTTCATCTTTGTTATTTGTCCTTCTAAGGAGCACTCAGGGCTAATCTCTTAAATAATGAAATAAAATGTACCAGAAAGGGGGACTTCTTAATAAAGACATATGCCAAATAAATAAATAAATAAATAATAGTGGGATGTGATGCGCAAATATCAGAACAATATTTTAGACCTCGAACCCAATGTGCATTACTCTTTCATTGACCCTTTATTGCCCCCTACATCCCAAAACAGAACACAATGGCTGAGAATAGCAATTTCTGAGGGGAACAATCCAACTAAATTAAGGATACATATGTTACTAGGTGACACCAATCACCCTTGTCAAGAATAATATTCCAGGACCCATTCTAGACTCTTGTTCTTGGGGGTGTTTTGTGGCTGTTTTTATCAGTTGCCTCTAGTTGAATGGGACTGGTCAATTTCATTCTTCTTCTTCTTCAGGTGCCATACCCATTCCAGATACTGGCTATCATCATGGCAATAGTCTTTCTGTTCTTAATTTATCAGAACAGTTCTTCTGAGGACATGCCACACCAGTGTCTCAGGTTCTTCAGCCATGAAGTCTGTCTACGTCCAGGGTCTCTCTTCTCTGGGATCTTCCATTGCATGGCCATTTGGAGTATTCTATACTTTATGTTTATACAGTAAAAACCCAGCTTACAACAGCCTTGGGTTACATTTGCCACAGTTTATGATGGCAAATCTTACGAAAATGACATCCCGGCTTATGGGTTTTTTTGTTTTTGTTTTGGTTTTTGCCTTATGACTGGGAATTAGGCCACCAGCACCATTTTAGACTCTAAAATGGTGCCCACCCCCACCTTGGAAGTTGCAATTCATCACTTACCGCTGTGGTGGCAGCGGTGGCAGCTGCAGAAGAGGCATTTTTGGTGCTTTTTCCACAGTGTCCACCACTTCTAATGGCAGCGGCAGTCTGTGGGGACCATATACTCTCTATTCCAGTCATTGTCCAAGGTCTCCCCATGGTGATTCAGCTGGGAACATGTGCCTCTCTGGAACCTCCTGGTTACGTGCTGGTCACCCAGTCCCAGGTGCATGTTCCCAACTATAGTGCTGTGATGGGACTTCGGACGAAGACCAGACTGGAGTGGATATGGTCCCTATAGTCTGCTGCTGCTGCTAGAAGTGGTGGAAACATCACCAAAAATAACTCCGCCACTGCTGCCTCCAACACCTTGTGGGCTCCCCCAGCACCTGGACAAACTGCTCAGGAAGAAGCATCAGGGTGCAAAAGGTAGGGAGATTGCTTCTTCCTTTACTGTACAGTACGTGTCCTTTTTTTAAAATCAATTTCCACCAGGGGGGAGGAGGAGGTAGAACACCCCCTTTTCTCTACCCCAGCCCCTCACCAGCTGGTGGGATCAATTGAGTGGTGGGGGACGGTCAGGTATAGTATTTTTTTGGATTTTTTTTTTGTGTGTGTGGGGGGGGGGGTATTGTATTTTATTATTATTATTATTGGTCTGGTCAGAACTGTTTTTTATTTTGCAATGTCTTCCTATGGGGAAAACGTGCTTCAGTTTATGATTCATCTGGTTTCTGATGAAAGCAGTTGGAATTGACCAAAGTCATAAACTGGGTTTTACTGTACTTTATATGGCCATGGTATTGGAGCTTTTTTAGCTTAATGGTTTTAAACATTTCTTGTTCTTAATCTTTTAATTTCATTGGACCATCTTAATCCCCATGACAACAATTGTAAAATCAAAGTTATAAAATCACAGCTATAGAAAATCAAGGGTAGAAGAAAATATAATAGAGCTATCTTTTTTATCTTGTATGTCGCAGAACATTAGCCTTTTGCCACAAGTAATTTGAATCAGCATGGAGCTGTTTAGTTACTGATGTCATTAGGAGAGGCCCTTTTGTGGTTACAGTTAGGCAAAAAAACGTTAGTAAGGTCCTATGTCTCAGTTGTACAATATTGTACCATTCAAAGCTAGACTTTATTCCCACCCTCCTTACCTTTTAGAAAGGAGTGATGTCACATCGCCTTAATATTCATCCACCAGGATTAGAAACTCAGGATCAAGGAGTCATTGAGTACCTGTATATTCTAACTCCAATAAGGATTCTAGTATATTGATGGCTGACAAGTTAGGATTAATTTTTGGTGGTTTGATGTACATGTTTGGCATTTCCAGAATGTTGTGGCATTTCTAACACTCTCACATCTTCTCCCTGAAATGGGGGCAACTTTGTGAACCCCAAACTATATTACTTCTTCTCCATTGAGATTCACACCAAAAAAATGATCATGGGGCATTATGACAGTTTGGGCCAACAAAATTTATTATATTAAATTGTATTATGCCTTTTCCCTCCCAGCATTGCCTCAACATAGAAAGTACTGCATTATGATGATAGATTGCAGAGATTTGAATTTACTAAGCCTTCTTATTAGAGTTTTATTATTGTTTATTACTGGAACCTTGTTATTGGCTTATTTTCATTCAAGAAGCTGAAAATAGCAAGTCTGAATATCTCCCCACCAGATACATACTTCACCATGAAAAGAACCTCTGAATCTTTGACAGATCATTGTTGTTTTCAATTTGCAGTGGATTGGATTGACACAAATACTTTCCAAGGAGCCTGTGGACTCAAATTTAATAGGAAATAAAAAGAAAATTTGGGCATAATATTACCTTTTTACTGTTGTGATCATCTCGAATCACAGTAGGTTTAATTTAGACGGTTTTGTCAATGCATATCTTACTACCTCAGAAGATGAAATAGATTTTCAGTGCAGTGTTTCCAAAGCTTGGGTCCTTGGATATTCTTGGACTACAACTCCCCAAAACTTTCCCCACTTGGTGTCCTGGCTGAGATTTCTAAGAACTAAAGTCCAAGAACATCTGGGGACCAAAGCTTGAGAACCACTGTTTTAGAGAACACCATTTTCCACTTATATAGGCTTTATTCTAATTTATAGGATTAATTTTATAATCTTTTATGCTCCAAATGTTCATTATTATTCACAGGTTTTCTAAATGGGTTATGGATTTTCCCAAAACAAAACATACACAAAAATATTTCTCAGATGTTGCCAGCATCCTGCACTTTGTATTTATCCTGAGTTGTTCTTACACATCCAATATGTTTATCAGACTGCATAACAAAAACAGTATCTGATGCCTCTATACCATGGTTAAATATTAAAGACATATTAAATTTCTTGCTCAGCGTTTGGATAGAAAGCGAGTTGGCAATCATCAGTGTAGAGTTCAAATGCACAATGTAGAGTGTAGAACAACATAGAACCATTTATTTATTTTACATTTCAATCCTATTTTCTTGAATGTTTTCAGAATAGCAGCACACACACCTTGCCATAAACACAACTTGCAATCTATGAAGGCTGAGAGAATGACTTTCACAAGGTTATATGAGTGAATAAGGATTTGATCCTCTGTCTTTGTCTACTTATGCCATCCAGCATTTAGATGGACACACTTTTCTGAAACCAAACTTGTCCTTTGGGATGAAAGAGGTTCCCCACTATTTCTGGAAGACCACTTCAGAGCCTATGTGGTACAGTGGTTAAACAGCTGGACTGAATCTTGCAAAATCCATACTCAGTTCCTCAATGAGCCATAGATCATAAGTTGAATCCCATTAGACTCGCGTAACACTTGAAGAATGCAGTCAACTGGGTTACACAGGTATGATCCATCCCAATGTCTATCATTACAGTGCTAGCCCTTGCTGCTGCTGTAACAGTTTTTCATAATCCCCAAATCCCTTTTATGATGCCTTAGTTTAAAAATTATAAGGACCCACAACATTTCTTTTTCTGTCGAGACTCTTTTGAATCCCACTGTTGGTATGTTACTGTTTATGGAATTTTTAAATATTGTATCTAGTTTTGTTACTGTTGCTCTGTTAGCCGCCCTGAGTGGGAGGCATAGGAGCTGAAATAGAAACAAACAAACAAACAAACAAACGTACATACATACATATGCAAACCTGTCACCTTCAGAATTTATTCTTATGGGTTTCCATCAGTTTTCTATGAGTAAAGCTCTCCCTGCAAGTTTCCATGGAGGAAATACTGAGGCAGTGTGTCTTCCCTGGAGTGAAGATGGTCACAAAAAGCTAGTTGATGGTTGCAGAAGATGGCCTATCTTTATTTTTCTCCTCCTCCTCCTCACAAACTCCCCAGCTGTGGGACAAAGCATGCTAGATTTCCATGTGGAAAGAAACAAAGAATAACATTAAATCTTGAAGAAGACTGAAGAAGACTTGAGCACAAAGGATGTAGATCAGGGGTTTGCAACCTGCAATGCTCATCTCCGTTTATAGCCAAAGAGCCAGCTCTGTCTGCATCTGCAGACATAGTCATGTAGCAGGCATGACTAGATACCAAAGCTCACAGAATACTGTTACCTTTCCTGCCAAAGCAATACCTGTTTATCCACTTGCAAATTCTTGCTTTTGAATGGCTAGGTTGGCAGAAGCCAAGACAAATGACAGGAGCTCACTCCATTGCACAGCTCTAGGGTCTCAAACTGCTGATCTGCCAACCTTGCAGTCATGAAGCTCAGCGTCTTAACCACTAAGCCACCATGGACTTTGCATTTCCCATAATTCCTCCCCATTTGATATGCAGTTGGCTAGGCCTAGGAGAAATAGCAGCCCATCAATGCTATTTAGAGGTGGAATTTCACTCCTGAAACAACACACTCCCTGCAAGCAAAGCACATTGAGAGCAGGCACCTTTTTTTTTTTAAGGGAAGAATGCTATTTTCTGCCACAACAGCAAATTTAGGGCCCAGGAGGAACAGAATGTGGTTTGAAAGGTTCCAATACCATATCTTGGGTTCTTGAAGTTGCCCACCCTTGTCTTAAACTGCAATTGGACACTGGAGAGAAGTCATCAAACAAGTAGTCCTAAAGTAATTACTAAGAGAAAAGCAACGTGGCACTGGGGCTGAGGCCTTTGACAGCAAAGACCTCCCTGTGTGAGAGGCCAGCATCATCTGTGTATTTGCATGAATAACAACACGTTTGGAAAAAGCCAATGTTTCCTTCTAGCGATACAGTATGCTCTTTTCCACCTGTGATCCTTTTGAATAAGAGATGCAAATTGCTACTCCATCGGTCACCTGTGGTAAGAAATAATTGCCAAGCAGAAGGGTGGCAAATCACACAAAGCTCTTGGAGGTGCCAGCATAGCAACTGCTATTGTGATCAAAATGCTACATGTGCATGATAGCATAGCAAAAACAAAACAAAAACTAACAATCAAACAAACCATGACCCTTCCTTTTAGGAAGGCAACTGTGCAATGATTCTGCTGTTTTTCTTAAATCAGAGAAGAAAATGAGCCTGGACAGGCTTTGCAGACACAGGCCTGAAAGCATCGTCAGATGTTGCTTTATGAAATGCTCCAATATTGGAGCATTTAAAAACTAGTTGCTGTTGAGATCAGTGGGACCAGATGAACATGTTGAGGACTGGGGCCTAGCAAATAGTACCCTACTTTTTTAAGAATAAAAGGAGCAGCAAATGTTGAAGGAGATAGACATCTAGTGGTCACATATATGTTTGCAAACAATCTTTTTGCTGAACTAGAATTCAAGTGAAGAAAAAGGAAGAAATGATGAATATTGTACAAAAGAGGGATTGTTAAATTTCTGTAGCATTATAAGCAGAAATACTTTTATTATGAGGAAGTTTTTAAAAGCCTTCAGCTGTGAAGAATCAAGATTTTAAAAATGTTACCCATCCTTCAAAATGAGTGTTGTAGTGTTACCCACATTCAACTAAAGACGTTGCAAGCAATGCCTACACAAATTTCCCTGCTTTACTCTAGAATGCATGCCTGGATCACTATTTTGCAATATATACTGTAGGAATAGTAGGTTCAGTCTAGTGTCCAAACATCTTAGGCCACCAGCAGCAAGTTTTGGGGGGAACTGAGTGTTTTGGGAGGCCATACCTCATACACCCTAACTCCAAATTTCACCAAACTTGGCGAGGGTTGAGAGGAAAGACAGTAAAAGAAACTATCCAATTTTGTTCTGTCTAGGCAGCTTGGTGTCTGAATTATCCCATCCGAAATCACTCAGTGAATTTCACCAAAACCAGCTGATGGTGGCCTAAGACTTTTGTACAGTATTTTATATCAATGGAGAGTTAATATCCCCATTGCAACATGCTAAGATCCCAGTCCTACAGTTATTATGGAGCTCCCACATTGGTGGGAGTGAAAGCCAGTTTTCTGTGTGGTAATAGCTAGGTGTCTACTTCCAGCATTGGAAAATGAAATGGAGGGTGTTAAATAACACAAGGGGAGCATCAACCTCTGGAAGCTTCCCGGAGCTACAATTAACCATTTAATTCCACAAAAAGGAGTAGAAAGATGGGGCTGGGGCCCTCTCAAACTAATTAGGGAAATCATATTAAGCCCCAGGTCTGTACTTTGTTGAGCCTTACACAAGAGTAAAACAGAACAAAATATATAGCTGCTAGTTCTTGCCTTCAAGTAATATTTGCTTTGTCCCTTAAGGAACTTTACTGAAGGATCTTCTACATGTTCCACATCTCTTGTCCCATGCTATCAGCCATAAGCACTGCCATGAAAATCTCTTCAGCAGAACAGGTGTCTGTCCTGAAAAAGATGGGACAAGACATAACCAGGGACAGAGGTCCAGCAAGATAAGAAACAATCTAAACTGATTCCAACTAAAGTAGGTTCATCAGGTGAATAGAACCTATTAAGGTAATACTTGTATAAGTCCCTGCCATTCAGAGGGTCTACTCCAACTGGAACTAACAAGTAGATTTTACTCTAAGGACCAAATTGCATGACCTCCTTAAATCCAGAACACAGATGTTACATATCTTTCTGGTTTGCTCTAGAACCGTGGATCCCAACGTTTTAGAGCAGGATAATCTTGGACTAAAACTCAGAATCCTTCATCATTGGCTGTGCAGGCCACAATTTCTGAGATAAATATTCCAAAAACATCTGGGGGCCCAGATTTGGGAACATCTACTTTAGAACACAGGTGGTCCTGACCTAGATTATGGTCAGTATACATCAGTAGGGGAGGATAAACACTCTTCTCAATCAGAACTAACAAGAAATGATGGTATCCTACTCACTGCTGCATTCTTTGGCCCCGGTGGGAGTGAAGAGATCCTCCGGCCACTCCACCACCATCCTGCTGGGCCACGCCCTCTGCCCCTCAGACTTAAAAGGCGGAGGGTGCCGGGTGAGCAGCTTCTGCTGCTGCAGCCACTGCCTGCATTCTTTGGCCTCAGTGGAGCGAAGATGCCCTCTGGCCACTCCACCGCCAGCCTGCTGGGCTCCCCCCTCCCCCCTCGGTCTTAAAAGGTGGGAGGGTGCCAGGTGAGCTGCCGCTGCCACATTATTTGGCCCTGGTGGTGAAATAGGGGTGAAAGAATTCTAATATTAATTCTGGTTCAAAAAGTAAAAATTATTTTCTCAGTACTCTGTAAAGTTAAACGGATCAGATTGACCTGATGACGAGGCTAAAGTAAACAGAAGGTTTTGTGTCCACAAGCTCAGTACAGTTTGTACAGCTGACAGGGAACCATAAATAATATTTGTGTGAAATGACATGATGTGACATGAGACATGTTTCTTATATGACATGATCTAAATAACAGTTACTGAATGTTCTGACCTGATATGAATGAAAATGTCAGAAGGTTAATTAATAATTTTGGCTTATCCCATAGTGATGTAATGTGTAGAAATTCCAAATTTTATGCTATAAAAAGATGGCTCTGAAAATATATATTCATTCAGGGGGATAATTAGCTTGTTAAAACCCCTCTGAATCTGTTTGGCCAAATAAAACTCCTAAATCTGTCTTAGCATGTGGAATGTGATTTTGTCTAGTTCAATATTCCATAACAGTGGGGGCAAAGAGGCCCTCCAGCCACTCCACCACTGGCCTGCTGGGTCCCGCCCGCCCTCCCCCTCAGACTTAAAAGGCAGGGGGTGCCAGGTGAGATGCCGCTGCCGCCGATGCCACCGCATTCTTTGGCCCCAGTGGGGGCAAAGAGGCCCTCCAGCCACTCCACTGCCAGCCTGCTGGGCCCTGTCCTCCACCCCTCGGACTCAAAAGGCGGGGGTTGAGATGAGCTGCGGTAATTTTTTAGCCACAGTCTTTGACATTGTAGCTGGATAATTGAGTGAATTTTATTTCACTGTATAATTTTGTATTTATGTTGCTAGAACTGTATATTCCTGGTATTTTGTATTGTATTTTTTACTATGTTTTGCATTGCATATGCTATATTGCTTATGTATTGCACTGTACTTTATTCTGGTATACTGTATATTGTTTATTAATGTATATTATTTATTGTTGGAAGCTGCTCTGAATAGTGTAGACACTAGAAGAGTGGGGTATAAATAAACAATTCAATAAAATACAGACATAGCCACTTTTATCCTGTAAATTCTTCCACCCTGGTCCCTGACACCACTCCCATTTCCATTTCATATCTACATAAACGTATACCGTAATGCAGTTAAATCAGTTTCCTATCAGAGGAACAATAACTTCTGCTGGCCAAGACCTCTGGATTCTCCAGACTGATAGTGACCATTATTAAGATGGACTAGGTGGGGAATGTATGAAGCCAGGAATTCCTGGGTTCTCTGCAATGGTTTGGCTTCAGGAGATTAAGCTGACAAGACTATTGAGTTTTGTAGGGGGTCAAATGCTGTTGCTGGGTGACAGAACTAGAGATGGACAGATCTATCAAGTCTCTTTCTGTTGACCTCTTCTGTTTCACATGCTCAAGCCAGTTCTGTGCCGAATACCCTATCCCTAGAAAAGATCCACATGCCTTTGAGTTTGCATTTTTCAAATATATCCATGATTGTCTACATTTTAGAAAGGTACACAGTGTTTTGCTAGCATTTTTGTAATGTATATGTCATCAATTCTGTCATCACATAATGCTTTGCTAGCTCTCAGTTTTACAGATTTCTGGCTAAAAATTGCATGCATTCACACATTTGATCCAGGAGGGAATTCTGTTCTTAAGAATCCCATCTGGCCAGGTTATCCTGCTATGGCAATAGAGTAGATCATACTGCCAGCGACTCAATGACAAGTGTCAGGTGACACTTAACTAACCAGACATCCCTGAGGACAGTGGTGGGCTTCAGCAGGTTCACACCAGTTCACCAGAACCAGTAGCAGAAGTTTTGGCTGGCCCGGCCATCTAAGTTTTGAAATAAAGTAGTCCTAATTCAGGTGCAATACAGGGCTTTCTCCCTGGCATCGCCCATTATGCCATGCCCACAGATTAGGTAGTAAAAAAAAATTGAATCCCACTACTGCCTGAGGACTAACGGCCTTGGGTGCCTGAGTCCACAGGGAAGGTTGAGGGTCCCCAAGTGAATTAAATCCTACTTGAATCCATCTTGATGGATGACAGCAATACTGGCCTAGGGCTGATGAGGACTCTGTGTGCCAAAAGGGCTCAGGACCAGAAAATGACTCACAGAACTGGATCAGTGGTACAGGTGTCATGCTGCAATGTGGAAGGCAGATGATAGGCTACTGCATTATATTCACAGGACAGTCTTCATGGCTGATTGCCATGATGATCACCAATATTCAGATATGGCAAAAGAAGAAAAATTATATTAATTGGGCAGAGAAAATTCAAATGCACCCTTAGATTGGAGGGCTTCATGTTACTCCAGAAAGTATGATGGCTGTTTCTTATGGAGTGATGAGACCAGAAAGCTGAATCATGTGGTATCCATCTGAAAGGTTTATTTCACTGAGTCCAAACTCCTTTAAAGTGACTCTTCCATGCACACTTCCATCCAGTCCCCATTGTCCCAACCTAGTTCCCAAAAAAATCCCAAAAATAGTAGTCCTGCCACTTAACAAGTTATTTCTTTCATGTGTCCTAATTTACATACTGTTACTGAAAATTATAGGACTAAAACAAAGGATTTTGTTTCAAAAAGCTTCCGTGTCTGGTTTTATGCACTATAACAGTTCTAATGTTTCTTATATTGATCTACTGAATATCTCCTGAAGCAGGAAGGTTGCAGCATAGTAAATAAAGTGTTAAAGAAGATAAATTTGATATGCTGTTGCTGGGCCATATTGCAAGAAAAATTGACACTAACCACATACATTATTGAAATAAAATTTACATTCCTCTCACATTGACAATTTTCTGGTGTGCCATAGGTAGTTTCTGTGTAAAGGCTGCAAATTTTCCCTGTAACGGTTGCAAAACAAAACTGATGCTGACACCTTCTGATTATTAGCGAAGCTTCTTAATTTTAATATTTTCTCCTGACAGATTTATTTCTTCCTGGATTTTTTTTAAAAATATCTTTCTTGGAAGGAAATGGTGCTTCCTTTTCTCTTAGTTCGAATTACCAGGTGACAAAACAACCTATGAACATAAAGAAATTGAAGACCCTTGAGGGTGACCTTTAAGAACCACCAAGGTGGGGAATTTTGATATAGTGGTTTAGACAATTTCATTGTAGCAGCTTGGCTCTGGAAAAAAATGAGGAATGGGTTTTCTATTACAAAATATAATGAATTTCCTTTCTGTCCTGTCACAAATTGTCAAACTTTATTAAAGAAATGAAAGATGTGATGCAAATATATAGAAATACTGAACTGTAGATTTTTTTTAAAAAAAGACATTGGATGAAAATACCAACAAACCTTTGTAAAACTTTGAATGTTTTCCACATAGAATATTTCAGATTGTAAAGCACCACTTTGAATGTTGACTTTTACTGAACCTGAGAGCTAGTTAGTTTTTTGTTAACTGAGTTAAAATAGTATGTTTTCTGTTTGTTTGTTTGGTTGGTTGGTTGGTTGGTTGGTTGTTTTTTTTAAAAAGCTCTTTCACAGCTTTAGAGTTCTCACAGCATTTCACCAAAAATGATTTTCACAGCAAAATTGGAAACTCTCTGCTTGGACAAAAGCTGCTAGGGAATTTGGAGTGATGGTAAATGAGTTTCTATAAGACTAGTGAAATTTCTCTGGGGAGGAATGTCTGCACTTCGCTAAATTGCATGAATAGCTTGGCATTTGCTGGGAAATTGTAATGCCCATCACATGCAAACAGCATATTTATATTCTTGGCTTTCTATACAATTTATGAGAACCACTTCAGTTGACTTCTGTCAGGGTGCACACATGTGTGTGTGTGTGTGTGTGTGCGCGCGCGCACACACACACACACACACACACACACACACACACACACACACACACACACACACACACACGAGTCAGAAATGATAGGCTACTTTTACATCAAAGCAGAAAGCTTACAGTTTCTATTCAGTATATGTCCACTATCGTAGCATCATAGCTTTAGTTCTTTTTCTATCTATTTCATAAGTTATTATAGTAAAGGTAAAGGTCGCCCTTGCTCGAAAGCCAGTCGTATCTAACTCTGGGGTTCAGTGCTCATCTCTGTTTCACAGCCGAAGAGCCAGTGCTGTCTGCTTCTGCAGATGTTTCCATGGTCATGTGGAAGGCATGGCTAGACACCAGAGTACATGGAACACTGTTTACCTTCCCACCAAAGTGGTCCCTATTTATCTGCTTGCATTTTCTTGCTTTCAAACTGCTAGATTGCCAGGAGCTGGGACAAAGATGGGAGCTCATTCCGTCATGTATTCAGATATCAAACTGCTGACCTGCTGCCTCCCAGTCAGCGTCTTAGCCACTTGAGCCATTGCAGTTATTAGAACAAGCCTATAAAACAGCCTATCATCATAATCTTATAACAAAAAATTTGCCCATAAGAGGCGGGCTATTGTGTCAGACCAAGGGCCCCATAGCCTAGCATAGAAACCAAGAACATTTCTAGTTCCCTTTTCACTTTTGGGCTCTGTTTCAGATAATGGAAGTTATCTTGAAAACCACAATTGGCTTAGTAGCACCTCATCCCTCTCAAAATGCTCCTGTCTTCAGATCTTCTTCTGAAAGGGTCCTCTTTCAGTTGTACCAGCCTGTCTGTTGAGTATTATTCTTCAAGACATCTTGTAATCTATTCAGTGCCAGAAAAATATCTTTTTATTTACTCAGGCATGTAAAGCTATTATTTCCAATCTTATGCACACTACTCTTGAAATCCAAAGATGGAGGAAGGAGTTTGTGGATATGGTAGCTGAACTTCCCCGTCAGAATGTACTATGGGCCACTTTCATCCCATCCCGACAGAAGTTACTGTGGCCACTGTGGCAAAAAATAGTGGGTTTTAAAAAGAATTAAACAAATTTAATATTAAAACTAATAGATTAAAAACACCAGGAAGTCCCAGAACGGTACACTTTCCCAGCTAAAGCATCACCGAGGGACCTCGGACAAACACCGAAACAGAGCGGATATGCTCCCCCAGTCTCCCACAGCCGAGAGTAGCAGCAGGGACTGTGGAAACAGTGGCAAAAATGCTGCAATCAGCGCCACCACTGCGGTAAGTGATGTACCACAATTTCTGTGGATGGGGGTAGGGTGCAGGGATTCTCATCCTGGGCCAGATTAATTATATGCACAGGCCCATTTAAGCCTGTGGGCCGGAGGTTGTTAATGCCTGCTTTAAAGAGATATTACAAGAACACCAAATAATGCCAGTGGAGACCACTAGACATACCAGAACAAGGACCTTGCATTTCCCTTGACACAAGAAGAAGAAGAAGATCCTATGAGAAGAAAAGAGTAGGGCACCAGTTATCTTAGTAGTTCTTCAGACTGACACAGAAAAAAAACCAATGGAAATACCTGTACAGCTTTAAAGACTGCTCCCTTATGTCTCTCCCAGAAGTGCCATTATTATGTTGGGGAATAATAGCAGAGGGGAACCCTGATAAATACAAGGCTACCTACTGCAGCTATCAGCCTTAACCTGTTTCTCTTCCTGGCAACTTCCACTTTGAAATGCTTGTAGGATATATCAATGAAAATGAAAATACATCTTTAAATTTAGAAGATGAGTTCAAACCTTTACTTCTGGGCTGCCATCAGAAATTTATGGGCCCTGTACTGAGCAATCCTATTGGGCCCCCACACAGACACACACACTTTTCTCTCTCCTCGCATTGGGGCGGCGACGGCGGGTGGAATACACAATTTCAGAAAAGAAATCGATGGGCAGTTGTATCCAATTTTAGAGTTCAGTGCTCACCTCTGATTACAGCCAAAGAGCCAGTGGCCTTGATCCACAAAAGCTCACATTAAAATACAGCAGTTAGTCTTTAAGCCTTGCATGAAAGTCAGTTGTATCCAACTTTAGAGTTCAGTGCTCATCTCTGTTTCAAAGCCGAAGAGTCAGCACTGTCTGCTTCTGCAGACGTTTCTGTGGTCATGTGGCAGGCATGACTAGACACCGGAGTGCACGGAATGCTGTTACCTTCCCACAATTTCTTGCTTTCAAACTGGTAGGTTGGCAGGAGCTGGGACAAAGACGGGAGCTCATTCCATCCTGCAGTACTCAGGAATCGAACTGCTCACCTTCCACCTCCCAGTCAGTGTCTTAGCCACCTGAGCCACTGCAGTCCTTATGACCACAGCTTTGCGCCACCAGTGCTCAGAAAGGAAGGAAGGATGGAAAGAAGAAAGGAAGGAAGGATGGAAAGAAGAAAGGAAGGAAGGATGGAAAGAAGAAAGGAAGGAAGGAAGGAAGAATGGAAGGAAGGAAGGAAGAAAGGAAGGAAGAAAGTATGGAAGGAAGGATGGATGGATGGAAGAAAGGAATGAAGGAAGGAAGAAAAGAAGGAATGTTGGAAGGAAGGATGGACGAAAGAAAGGAAGGATGGAAGAAATAAAGAAAAAGGAAGGAAGGAAGGAAGGATGGATGGATGGAAGAAAGGAAGGAAGGATGGAGGGAAGAAAGGAAGGAAGGAAGGATGGAAGGAAGGAAGGAAGGAAGAGTGGATTAGTGAAGATAGATAGATAGACAGACAGACAGACCCACCTGCCTGGGAGGGGAGGGGGCAGGCCAAAGAACAGCAGCGGCCCACCTGAACTGCCAGGAGGGATGGGGGGAGGGTGAACCTTCACCCCTCCCCCAATCCCCAACCAGAAAAATCTTCAACAAGGCCCCAAGAGGAGCGGAGTAGGCGAGGGAGGAGGACAAAGGACATTCCCTTCGGCGCATTGTGTTAGGGATGTCATGGGGAACACCCTGGTATTGTAAATAATACATGATATGTGGTGCTACAGCTTTAACAGTTACCTACTGAACTGTGGACAGGTGTTGGTAACGATGGAATGAATCCGCATTTGTCACTGCATAAAATAGAGCCAGATAGTTTGCTTCTTTGCTCTTGATATGATCTTGTAGCCATGCTGCCTGAAGGCTCTTGATGTGATCTTGTAGCCACACTGCCTGAATGCTCTTGGACTAACCTTGATGCCATGCTGCTGCACAAGGACTATATACTGTGAAGCCATAATGACGTTCTGCAAGAAGCTTTGATGCCTTCTGCTGGATACTCGACACAGAGGAACACAGAGATTTGTTCTCAAATGCTTATGAGCATGGACTGTTGTTCTTTCTAGGGTAATGAACTGCATGCCTGAAGGGAGGAACTGCTGGCTGTGAGTTTACTCTCCAGGGAGAGAGGTTTCCAGCTTAAGACTGTAAATACTTGAGCAAACCGGGACTGTTATGTGTTTGCCATACTCTGCAAGCCGAGCCAGGGAAGAGCTAGGCTGCAGCAGGAGATTTTGCTGTGTGCAAGTACTTACTGTGAAACTGAAAGACTAAGTTTGTTTTGCATAGTTGTTCACAGATAAGATACTACTGTTTACGTTCTTTTCATCACCACCTCTGCTGAGTAAAAGCACTTTATGTTTTGCACCGTTCAACTGAGTCTATGCTGTTATTGACTGGGTGTGAAGGAGAAAATTAAACGGACACCTCCGCTGTCGCTCATAGTTAACTACTACACTCTGCTAGATTTGAACTCAGCACCCAGTACACCACCATTTCCCTATCACATTGCTCTGCCGCCCCTCTTCCTACCTGCTGGGCACCCTCCGCTGCCACTGCCATGCCAGGGCCCTGAGTGTCGGGTTTCCCCTGCGCTGCTTGGGGCTGCCAGGGGCACAGTTGCCCCTCCTCTTCCTCCTCCATAGCAGTTGCAGCAGCAGCCTCCTCCAGATCCCGATGCCAGGTCCCTGTCAGACCAATGCCACATGCCTCGTGGGCTGAAGCCTTGACCCTGTAGCCTTGACCCTGTATACTGGTGGAGGCTGAGCCCTCTGGCGGGGCATGCACAATGGCGCTGTGCCCTGTGCGCCCCACTTAAAAAAATTAAAATTAAAATTAGAAAAAATAAATACAGCATCGTTGGGCCCCTGCCAGCACCGGGCCCGGGACGGCATTCCCCCTTGTCCCCCATCTGATGGCAGCCTTGCTTTACTTCAAAATGCTTCAGACCCAATCATCCCCTATTCAGAGGCAGTCTCAATGCTTCTGGTTCCTACTTCATCCAATGCTTTTGTACACTTTCATTGAATAGCCTGCTGTTGGGTGTGAGCTAACTCTGGATTTCCTGTCTGCAGCAGGACGTTGTATGAGATGGACTACAAAACACTGTCCAAATGTATACTTTAATCATAATAGCACTATTTTTGTTGTTCCCGTGGGACAATGTCTGTGCTCCACAGCTGTAGCTGTTTGATAATACTGTACTTTAATGGTCAGGGATCCCTCCTATGGAATCCTGATCATTTTAATTTGGTGAACTGTTTAGGATTACTGCTGTAGTTTTGGTAGGAATACAGGAGAGCAGGGCAGGTGTGGGGAGGTGGAGAGGGAGCAACCCCCCCCCCCCCACTGGCTTATTTAGGGGAGGATCACTTATGCTTTTAATAGTTTTTAACTAGATTTTTAATTGGTGTGGGTAGGAGGTAGTTTTTCAGTGTTTTTAGGAATTTTAAGGGTCTCGGTAGTTTAAACATTAAGGAATTTATGTATGCCGCCCAGAGTCGCTTGTCAATTGGGGCAGCTATACAAATTGAATAAATAAATAAATAAAAGCAGTGGGTATGGAATCATTTTTGGGTTACTTGTCTGGCTGGACATCCCACTATGGTAATGGAGTAGACTGTACAGCCAGTGACTCAATGCAGAGTGTCAGGTGGCGGTTAACTAACCTGACTCCCTAAAGAAGCCAACAGCTATGGGCAGATAAACCCCTTTGGGTGGGATGATGTTTCCTCTCAGTGGAGGAAATTGACAAGGTGTTAAGATCTTGGACCAGCTAATAATCATACAGAAGGCCAGAAGCAATATTTAAATCACAAAACAGGTTTTATTGTAGTAGGTGTAGAGAGCAGCAACAGACAAATGTATCCATGCTGCTGATAACACATTTTGAGGAGTGAGAGAGAGAGACTGAAGCTCCTTCCCCTAGGAGGCAGGCCAAAGCAGAGGCCTAACAAGGCTAGCACCACTACCACATTTCTACGTGACAGTCCTGTTCTTGCTAGAAACTGGGGCAACATACACATCATCATACAGTACAATATATTTACAACACAAAACACAATTTTCCGCATAATTGTGCTGGTCTGCAGGTATAGGTTTTGTAAAAATGTCAGCTACCTGGTCCTCTGTGGGACAATGTTAGATGAAAATAAATCCTATTTTAGCTAACTGCCTGGCATTTTTTAATCTGATATCAATATGCCTTGATCTAGGTCCTGAGGCACCTGTCTGAGATATGTTTTTTGCGGTAGTGTTATCATCTAGAATTTGAATTGGCAGTGGAGGTGAAGCCCAGATATTGGTGATAAGATCATTAAACCATATTAGGTCATTGGCAGTGTTCAACAGCAGGCATACTCTTCTTCTGCAGATGAACATGAGATAAACTTCTGTCATCCTACATGCCAATGAATAGGGCTGCCGTTTAGGAGGATGAGGAAGCCCGAAGTGCTCTTGCGGGATTCAGGATCAGTGCCTCAGTCAGTGTCTGCACTGGCCAACAGTCGAGGCACACCTCCTTTTGTTGGCTCTAGAAGCAAAACAGTGTCTGTTGTGCCCTTAGGATACCAGAGTAACCTTTTTATAGCTACCCAGGGGATCTGTGTACATAAGAACATAAGAACAGCCTTGCTGGAACAGGCCACAGCCCACCCAGTCCAGCATTCTGTCTTACACAGTGGCTCACCATTTCCTTTAGGGTATTCCCAAGCAGATGCCTTCACCTGCTTAGGATTCCCTGGAAATGGCATTGAGAGATATCCTGCCTATCTCTCCAACCCAGAGGTTGTCCTTAAGTATCCATAATTATAGCCATTGATACCCTTGTCCTCCATGAACTTGTCTAATCCTTTCTTAAAGCTGTCAAGACTGACAGCTGTCACCACTTCTTCTGGCAGGGAGTTCCATAGACCAGTAATCCTCTGGGTGAAAAAGTACTTTCTCTTATATGTTTGAGAACTAGTACCCAAAAGTTTCATGGAGTATCCCCTAGTTCTAGTGTTATGCGATAGGGAAAACAGTTTTTCCTTATCTACTTTGTCCACACCATGCATGATTTTATAAACTTCAATCAGGTCACTTCTTAGACACCGTTGTTCAAGAGTGAAAAGGCCCAACCGTTGCAGCCTCAGATGGTAAGGAAGGTGTTCCAGTCCCCTAATCATGTAGGATGCTCTACATGTCTAGCCAACAAATTAATGCTAAAAGTGATATCAGGCCTAGTCCAGTTACTAATGTAGAGTAGAGAACCGATCACAGACCAATAGAATGAATTGTCTTGGAATTCAGGGCTTTCTTTATATGCCTAAGCCAAAAGATCTTGGAACAGCTAATAATCACGCAGAAGGCCTGAAGCAATATTTAAATAGTAGGCCTAGAGAGCATCACCAGACAAATGTATCCATGCTGCTGGTAGGTAACACATTGAGGAGAGAGAGAGAGAAGCTCTACCCCCTAGGAGGCAGGCCAAAGCAGAGGCCTAACAAAGCTAGCACCACCGCATTTCTATGTGATAGAAATGCCACTGGAAACCATCATATTAGGCCCAACAGCAAAATGAGCAGAGGAGGAACTCTGATTCCCAACGGTCATGGAGGTGGAAGAGGCCATGCTGTGGCAGTCCATTGCAGTCCCGGTGTTAAATCCTGCATGTCTCATTTCATATGTGCCGCAGGAGATGGCTCCGTGATCATAGTCTGTGGGCCACTTCATGTCAAGACAGGATCCACCTTAAACAAATTCACACCAGTGACATTTCCTGCTTCAGGAAAGAAATGCATTCTCAGATACAAATTGCAGTTGACAACAACACCTGAAAAAGACTTGGAAGTGTGCCTGATGAAGTGAGCTATGGACAAATAGAAGGTTGTGTTTAAAAAATTGCATTTACAATCTTTGAATACTCTGTTTTCTCCTTGTCCTCTTTTTTGTTATTTCAGTAACTGAGCTTGTTGAGGCAAAGCAGGCCAGCAGATGGCAGCAACTTCAATTTGTTCTGCTTAGACTCAGACAAGGAGGAGAGGCATGTAACAAGGCGTGTAACAAGGTATGTATCAAGGTTTACATACTGGTCTTACTGAGTCTCTGTTTTGATACCAAATGGTTTTCACATCTGTATTTACCCACTGCTTGCTGGTGTGTGTTCACACCTATCTGTGTGTTTGCACAAATTACTTGTAATAAAACTACAAAAGGAAATAAGCTAAGAAGCAACTGCCCCCCCCCCCCCAAGCTAGAAAAACAGTTTAGAGAGAGTGACTTATATGAAAAAGAAAAGAGAATGGCTTATGACAGTGATGGCGAACCTATGGCACGCATGCCAGAGGTGGCACTTGGAGTTTTCACTGTGGGCACCAATGCAGTCACCCCAGCACAGAGTTCTCCCTGCCCCTCTGCCCAGCAGCCCAATTGGAATGCTTCCTCCCTCCTCCCAGCACAGAGTTCGCCCCACACCTCTGCCCAGCAGCCCAATGGGAGCGTTTCTTTACTCCCCTGTTGCTATGCTGGCACTTTGCGATAAATCAGTGGATGTTTGGGTTGCAGTTTAGGCACTCAGTCTTTAACAGGTTCACCATCACTGTCTTATGAGAAAGAATTTCTTACTATCTACAAACAAAACTGCACTTTCCCTTACTCTTTTCCTTTCCTTCCTTCCTTTCTAAGTGAGGAACCAGTTCAACGTAGCTCTTCTATAGTGTCTAATTTGGCCAAGAAGTGTTCTTACAAAAAGAATCAATTCTTTTAAAAATCATCCTACAAACTATTTGATTTTTCACTGACAGAGTTGTCATAATATTCATAGCCATGAATTAATTTGTCATTCAAAAAGGTGACGAATAAATTATGATATTGGTCTTGGATGCTATCCATACTATCTAATTTAACTAATTTATCTCTATGCGCTCTACATGGGGCTGCCCTTGACGACCAGAATGCGGAGGCCCAGGTAGTGATGGGGTGCAGGCGCTATGTCCATGCCTCGCCTCTGCTTCGGGAGCTGCACTGGTTACCAGCTTGTCTCTGTGTGCAATTCAAGGTGCTGGTAATGACCTTTAAACCCCTTCATGGTAGTAGGCCAGGCTACCTAAGAGACTGCATCGTCCCAAGGGAATCTGCCCACCCCACCAGGGCGGACCGGAGGGGCTCCCTCAGTGTTCCTTCAGCTAGAGGGGCTTGCCTCTCTAGCACTAGAACGGCCTTCTCTGTATCCACCCCAGCCCTGTGGAACCTTCTGCCAGTAGACCTTCGGCTGCAGATGGAATTGCTGCCATTTAGGAAAGGGCTGAAAACCTGGCTGGCAGACCAAGTATGGGGAGCCGACAGGGTGTTGACTCCTGCTCGTTGGCTCTACTAGAAGTATACATCCCTTTTTACTGATGGGTGGGAATGGAGAGTCTTTTAACTGGGAGTTGATTTTTAAGAGTTTTTAAAGAGTTTTATGGAAGTTTTTTAGGGGAGTTTTAGATTCTTATGTATAAGTGTGCTGCCCTGAGTTGCCCTAGGGCATGTGGTATCAACTCAAATAAATAATAAAATAATAATAAATATTTCTAAGAGTGACAAATGTTATTTTAAAAAGCGCTCTCAGCTGGTGCCAGAGGTTGAGTTCTACATACTTTATTTCAGGGGTGCCCAAACTTTTCGGGCAGCAGGCCGGTCACATGGTTCAGGGAGCTGATCACTATGGCCTGGGGGTCATAGTTTGGGTACCCCTGCTCTATTTGTTATTCTGAAAGCATATATTCTTTCATTTTCACAAACTCAACACTGAGAACCTTTGTTTTTTTATTAAAAATTAAAAAAAAAACAATTATTATGGTAGAAAAATAGTGGCTTCAAAGGAATGCTGACAGTAACTTTTTGAGCAGTTCTAAGAATCTGAGGTATCTAGCCCCCAACACAACTTTTTCAAATGAAAAACAAACTATATTTGGACGATCTCTGGCAGGAGCGGGATGGAGGTCATCTGTCCATCCTTGCTCTTCTTGACCTCTCAATGGCCTTCGATACCATCAACCATGGTATTCTTCTGGGATGTCACTGAGGATTGGGGATGCAGGGCACTGTTTTGTTCTGGATTGCCTCATTTCTGAGGGGTCAGACCCAGTCGGTGTGTTTAGAGGATGAGATGTCCAGCCCTAGACCTTTCCACTATGGGGTGCCTCAGGGCTCAGTTCTCTCCCCTCTTCTATTTAACATTTCCATGAAGCCACTGGGGGAGATCATCTGTTCCCACGGGGTGAGGTATAATCAGAATGCTGATGAAACTCAACTATACATCTCAGCCCATGGTGATCCCAGCAATGCACTGAGTTCTTTCCAGGTGTCTGGAGGCTGTTGGGGTCTGGATGGGGACAATGGGCTACAATTGAATCCCAGCTAGACTGAGTGGCTATGGGATAGAGGCCCCACGTTATCTTGGGAGCTACCATCTTTGGTTCTGGATGGGGCTACTTTGTCCCAAACAGACCCGGTGCGTAATCTGGAGGTCCTCCTGGACTCACATCTACTGCTCGAAGAGAAGGTGGCAGCCATGGCCAGGAGGACTTTTGCACAAGTTAATGTCATATGCCAGTTATGCCCGCTCCTAGATTGGGATTCCTTGCATGATCTAGTCACCTTTAGACTTGACTACTGCAATATGCTCTACATGGGGCTGCCCTTGATGATCATTCAATGGCTGCAACTGGTTCAGAATGCGGCTGCTGGGGTGGTGATGGGGTGCGGGCAGTATGCCCGTGCCTCACTACTGCTTCAGGTGCTGCACTGCTTGCCGGTATGCCTCAGGGTGCAATTCAAGGTGCTGGTTATTACTTTTAAAGCCCTACATGGTAGTGGGCCAGGATACTTAAGAGACTGCATCACCCCAAGAACATCTGTCCATCCCACCAGAGCGGACCGGAGAGGCTCTCTAATTGTTCCATTTGCTAGAGAGGTGTGTCTCTAGCACTAGATGTAGGGCCTTCTCAGTGTCTGCTCTGGCCCTATGGAACCTCTTGCCAACCAAGTTGCATCTCCAGATGGAGTTGCTGCCCTTCAGGAAAGGTTTAAAAACCTGACTGGCAAAGCAGGTGTGGGGCACCGGCATTGATGTGGCCCCAGCATGCTGGCTGATTTAAGAACGCTCTTTCCCTATTTTTAAACTGGTGGGAGGTTAGGGAATGTTTTGTGGTAGTTTTTAATGAGGTTTTAATTGTGATTTTAAAATTGTGATGGTTTTTAATATCTGTACGCCGCCCAGAGTTTTTGGAATTGTGCAACAATACAAATCCTAAAGATAAAAATAAATAAATAAATATTTCAAAATAGGTCTGATTAATATCTTTCCAGGTGCAACTGTGATCAAAACCTGAACTTTACTAAAATGCTGAGTCAGATCTCTTTATAAGATACTTTGCACATAACTCACGAGGAGTCCTTTTCTGAACAGGCTTATCATGCAGAATGTTTATTTTGTGAACGTAGTGAGGTGTCAAAACTTCATAGTTAAAAAACACCCTAAACTCAAGCTGCTTCAAAAAGTATCTTAACTGGATATATTTCATAAATAAGTCAGAAAGTACTAAATAGAAAATACAGAATAAAATAAAATAATATAATATAATATAATATAATATAATATAATATAATATAATATAATATAATATAATATAATATAATATAATATAATATAATATAATATAATATAATATAATATAAGTTCCCCAAATGATTTCTATCAGATATTCTCATATTTAGAAATTGTTTTCTTTCCTGCTTTCGGTTATTTCAGATATAACATACAAACTCTTTGTTTTTCTTTATGTTTCTCATCACACTCATACACCTGGTTTCTCATGGTCACCCTGACCTACCCTTTTTCTGACAGGGTTCTTCTTCACCCACGCACAACACCTGGCCCATCTCTTAGACATAAACTTATATATGTCAAGGCTAAAAGGACGTACCTCATATTTTAAAGTACCATAGCCTCTTTTTTCATATTCTTCTCCTCATACACACAATTTTTCTTCAGTTTTCTCATTACAGCTATTGATTGCTTTCCTTTAGTTAACTTGTATATAATTAGATCCGACAGATGTGGCTTTGAAAACATTCATCCTGCTGCTATCACTACCCAACCTAAAAGCTGCAATTCCCCATTCCAAATATTTGTGACATTGCCTAAAGTACTCAGGAAGGATTTATGCTTCTTTAGCTCTTTCATGGATTCCTTTCATCTGAAGTGTTGAATTGAGAGCACCCCAGAGGCTCTCAGTGTTACCCCATAAAAATCTCTTCTTTTGCATGTTCCAAAACTGACAGGAGAGGATATGCATTTTGCCTTAGAAATCTATACATGTATTTCTGAAACTATAAAGCAGTGGTGGCGAACCTATGGAACGCGTGCCAGAGGTGGCACTCAGAGCCCTCTCTGTGGGCCCCCATGCAGTCACCCCAGTGCAGTTTGCCCCGCCCCTCTGCCCAGCAGCCCAATGGTAGCATTTCCTTTCTCCCCTGTTGCTGTGTTGGCACTTTGCAATAAATAAGTGGGTTTGGGGTTACAGTTTGGGCACTCATTCTCTAAAAGGTTTGCCATCAGTGCTATAAAATATATGAGAAAGGTTGCCTTGTCAACAGCTAGTTTGCAACATGTTAGAGTAGATGAAGGCAATCCCATTTAAAGATTGTAAAAGTAAATCCTAATTATAACTGATATCTTTCTCTGTGCAAAATTTTATCTAACATATTTCATTCTACTGCCTGCCCTGCCATCACCAACACTTGTTCTTCCTATTGCCTGCCTAGTGCCTACTATCCACTATATGGTATCTCTCAACATGGTATTTAACCCATCCACTTTGCTTTTGTCATATCTATTTTTCCCATTTGGTGCAGTTCCTAAACTCTGGAAATTTAATGGGTTCTAGAAAGTTCCTGCCGAGACTAGGTGAACAGTGAGAGGACAAAAACTGCAGTAATGGACAAGAATGAGCACAATGCAAGTGAATAGGAGGGATGACAATCTTGATTTATAGATTTAGTGTCCAGACTTGAATGGATAATGTCCAGAATTCTCTGGACCAAATCAGGATCTATTCCAAATCACTAAATTAGTCTCCAAAGTGAATCAAGGGTATAAAAAAGTGGGTATTTATACTAGTTCTTGTAATATAATTTGATAAATAAATATGATAAAGAGAAATGGACAAGATGAAAGGAGTATAGTTGCCATAGCGATGGATCAAGATTTGTGGCACTAGTAAGATGAAACAGCTTCATGCTTACCTCTCTTGGCTCTTACAATAGGCTCTCAAATAAATTGTGCAATTGAATACAATATTCAATTATGCAATTGAATACTATATAGTATACTATATACTATGACCCTCAAGGGAGAAAAATGAAACTTAGGCTGAATTTACTGGGTAACATTGTAAATGCTGCATACAAGTTAATTTGTGTTAAATTTTATTAAAACTAAAAGAATGCACCAGCACTGGTGGTAAAATACCCCCTTGAGCTGGCTTTGCCTGCTTCCCCCGGGGAAGAGATGGGCCTTGTGCTCTTGCAGGCGGCCTTCCTGCCTGGTGTGATAGGGAGGAGCCAAGAAGCCTTTATAGGTGGTGGCTCCTTCTTGCCTTGCCCTCTTTAACTGCTCGGCATCAGAGAAACAAATCCCACCCTCCCTTCCCCAGTAGCAGTGTGATATTCAGTCGCTTTGGGGCTGGATGGGAATTTTTGCACAACCCCTGTTTGGCTCTTGGAGTCGTGCTTTTTTTTTTTTGCCCATCCCATACTGTTGCTGTAGGCTGAGTTTTTGCTGGAGGTTATTCCAGTCACTTTGGCAGGTAGTGAAGGTGATTTTAATCAGAATGGTCTGTTTAGTTATTCAGTTGGGGTTCTCGGGTAATTTGGGAAATTGGACAGCACTATCACTTGGGGTGTCTCACAGCTGTCGAATAGCCGCAGACCTGGAACAGCTGATCAGGAAGCTTTGCCAGCTTCCTGGTCGCTTAGCTTAGCACAGTGCTTGCACCCATGCATTAGGGTGAACAAGTGGAAGATGGTGCCTGTTATCCCAAAGACCAAAATAGTTGCTTACAGCCTTGCCCAAATCCCCACTGGAGTTTTACGGAAGCTCTGTTAAATTTTTGCTTTCTCAGCTCTGGATTCCATTGAGGAATTCAAAAAAGGTGGCAATTAATTTTTCTTTAACCTCAACATGGACTGCACAGATCTCTGAAAACACTACAGTAACCTGATTAACATTTACACTTGTCCTTTGCCATTATAACAGCTAATTTGAATAGTTTCACAGGTGAATCGTATTGTCTGCGGTCCACACAAGCAACCCAGGATGCTGGAAACTAATTTATGTTAAGTGGACTCCAGAGATGCCTCCCACAGGTTTTAAAAATGCGCATCTATTAGAGCTAATATTCATTTTGGAATAACAACATGTACATTTTGTAAATTTTAAAGAAATGTAGTGGGTGCAATGAAAGCCCAAAGCAGCATGTGTAGTAATATTCTTTGTGACCTTCAACAACAGAAACCTTTTCAGCTGTGCTCCATAAAACTTATTAGCTGTTGGTATAAAATTGACTTGACAGAAATGCTTTTGCCTAACAATTGCAAAGGAAAACAGTGATAAGAAGAGTTACTTTGCAGTCCTGGCAACAGGTAGTTTTGAAAGACGTTTAAAAGAAGGTAATTTCTAGTCTCAATTTGCTAAGCCTTACCTTCACTACCACTTTTCAAAATGTTTTTTCCCATGTCTGGAGTAACTGAGTGGCTGCTAAAACCATCAAAAATAGCAGATTCACTATGCTTATAAAACAGGTGAATTCAAATTATTATTTTTCTACCTTCATGACACTAAGGCAGAATTGAATCCACCCATGACTTTTCCCTCTCAAAGTGCTGTTTAAAAAAAATACTGGAGAGCTTCTACTTTTTTTGCAATAACACCATGCTGGGGGTGGGTGGGGTGGAGTCGGCTTGCAGGAAGGAGGTTGAGATGCTGATGGAGTGGTGTGGGGAAAATAATTTATTCCTCCATGTAAAAAAGACAAAAAAGATCATTGAGGACTTTAGGAAATGCAAATTGAACATTCAGCCACTTATTATTAAAGGGAATTGTGTGGAACAGGTCTCGGTGTTTTGATTTCTGGGAATGGAGCTGAGAGATGATCTGACATGGGGAGCAAACACCAAAGATCTGATGAAGAGAGCGCAGCAGAGGTTATACTTCTTGAGAATCCTCAGGAAGAACAATCTTTCAAAGGACCTGCTGTTGGCATTCTACCACTGCACCATAGAGTGTGTGTTAGCCTATGATCTGTGTGTATGGTTTGGGAGTTGCATAGCTAGGGAAAGAACAATGCTGTCCAGGGTCATAAAGACTGCGGAGGGAATAATCGGGCGTACTCTTCCCACTCTAGATCAAATCTATGCCTCCAGGTGTTATAAGAAAGCTGTAGAGATTGTGCAGGATAATACACACTCAGGAAACAATCTCTTTCAGCTTCTGCCTTCTAGAATAAGGTATAGGGTCATAAAGACCAGGACCAGCTGCTTGAGAAATGGTTTCTACCCAAAAGCGGTTCTGGCTTTGAATGCAGTGAAATGCAGTTTATGAGGGAGCTTCTGTATATAGTTTTTAGAGTTTTAGAGCTTTTTAGGGGTTAAATGTGTATATGTGGGGTGGGAGTATGTTGATAATTTTGTACAGTTGTATTTTGTTAGGTCTTGCTAAGTCGATAAGTAGATTTTGAATCTCGTTCTGTACAGGACAATGACTATCAAGATTTATCATATCGTATCAGAGAAGAATCACACAAAACAAAAAGATGGCAGAGGCAGAACTGAGACTACAGGGCACAGTGGGTTGAATTGAAATGGCAATCACGTTTTTATTACATCACCAGTATGAATAGTGAAATGGTGACCAAACCCACAAACTCAATGTGAGCTGTCATTATGATCCAGATAGATTTCATCAAGCAGAACAGAATCACTGCAAACCAGTCTTTCAGTGTTGTCACACCCTTAGAGAAAATAATGATCCTGAAATGCCAAAAATAAGCAATGAAGTCCAGTGTTTCTGAGGATGGAAATGGTATGCAGAATACCAGCTAAGGATTTGTTCAGAACACTAGTATCTCATATGCATTCATCTCTCTTAATATGCAGTTGTATGAGGATGGATTTGACGATGAAAACTCTTTCTGACTCTAGTTGGACCAAATTTGAATCATAAACTAGATCAGTGATGGTGAACCTTGGGCTTCTGTTAACTGAAGTCCAAGAACACCTGGGGTGCCAAGGTTTGTCATCAATGGACTAGATACTCCTACACAATCCCAACTGTTTCAGCCATCCCAAAAAGAATTGACAACCACTAATCTATCATAGGCAGCTGAGAAGCAACACCAGACTCTACTGTCATCAGAATTTAATTCTAAACTTTGCCATATCATGAACATATACGAATCTGTGCTTAACTTTTATGAGCACTCATTTCAATTTTAGTCTGTTTTGCTAAGACCTTAAAACTTTATGGCTAAGAAGAAAGGCAGGGGGGATCCTAAGGGCCCAAGTTTTACTGATAATGAGTGACATTTTATCCATAACTAAAAGTCTGGTGAATAGCGAAGGGGAAAGAAGATGTTCCATTATAGCAGAGGTGGGCAACCTCCAGGCTTGTGAGCTCTCTCCATCTGCAAGTCCTGCCTGAACTCTGATTAATTTGGGCCAGGGCCAGTAACTTGTTGCTCTGCAAATGAGTGGGCATCAGCCCATCACTCAAGACACTGAGGTAAAGGTATAGGTCGCCCTTGCTCGAAAACCAGTCGTATATGACTCTAGAGTTCAGTGCTCATATCTGTTTATAGTCAAAGAGCCAGCGTTGTCTGGATCTGCAGTCATTTCCGTGGACATGTGGCAGTCATGACAAGTGCATGGAATGTGTTTACCTTCCCACCAAAGTGGCACCTATTTATCTACTTGCAATTTCTTGCTTTTGAACTGTTAGTTGCAGGAGCTCACTTCGTCATGCAGCACTTGGGTCTCAACCTGCTGACCTGCCGACCTTCAGTGGTTAAGACATAGCCCTAAAGCCATGATGGCGAACCTTGGCACTCCAGATGTTCCTGTACTTCAATTACCAGATGCCCAAGTCCCCATGAATCCACACGTATGGGTTTACTGTGATTCATCCGGCCTGCACTGCCCTCATCATTCCCGTATGGGCGTGTCTTACTTCCGCTTCTGGGAATGATGAGGGAGGTGCGGGCCGGATGAATCGCAGTGAATCATGTGGATTCACGGGGACTTGGGTTTCTGGTAATTGAAGTCCAGGAACATCTGGAGTGCCAAGGTTTGCCATTGCGGCCCTATAGCAAGACACTGAACAGCCACCCATACTCTGTATCCACCATTTTCTTCCAGGATCCATAGGTTTTGCATGTTATTTAAAATGAAGAAAAGGGGGGGAAACACATTTCAAACGCCCAGAGGACTTTGACAATTTAATGTACTGGCTGATTGATTATAATGCAGGACTCAAGGGTGACTCATCCTTCCATCCTTCTGAGATGGGTAAAATGAGTATCCAATATGTTGGGGGCAAAATGTTAATTAACTTGTGAACTGCACAGAGAATGCACTGAGCGCTATGGGATGGTATATACCTGTGTGATCGCTTTGCTTTTAAAAATGAGAGATGGGCTTAAACAAACAGTAGAGGGCAGTGCTACAATGATTAATACTTGGAATATTTGTGGCTGCAGAAATATCTATAACTCTTCCTTTGTATGCAAAATCAGTACAGAAATAATTCAGTGTTTATTGCTAAGGGGGAAAAATTACTAGATTGTTCCAGTGCTGACTTTACATGAAATATTTATAATTTTATTGATTAGCTATTTAGCTAAATGGTCAGAATGGTGGAATAAGTATACAGTATAAGAATTTGAATGATACCAGAGATTGATATGTGAATGATAACAGTGATTGAAAAATCAGAATGATATAATTTCTTTTTTTAAAAAAATATTTTTATTAATTATAATAACAGAACACAGAAGAAAAAACAAAACAAAATTAAACATAATAACAATTCAATTCTCAAAAGAAAAATACACTCAGACAATAACAATAATGCAACATAAAATTACCTCAATTATAATGGGTATAACTCATATATCAAAACCTTTAATCAATCTACAACTTATTATAATTTTATGTATTCTTTAATCACTACCATACTGTACTTGTTATTCGAATACCCAATATTAACTCTTAATCCACTTATTGCTTCAAAATTAAAACAAAACAAACCAAAACCAACCATTATTTACAAAGCCGCTTTGTTCACAACATATTATTATTTCCAAATACTCATTTGATCTGGTACTGGTTTGCCACTCTTACACTTAGTCAATGTATAATTCAAAAAAAGGCTTCCAGATATCCCAGAATTTATTTTAATTAATTATACCTTTTTTAAAATTCAATTCCCATGTAAGTTTATCATTCAAAGCAATTTCCCACATCTCTTTATACCAATCTTCCAATTCTATCTGAATGATATAATTTCTGGCACATTTACAGAATGAGTGTACATAGCTTGTCTTTGTGCACAAAAACCCTGAGCCTCATGCAAAGAAATGACTTGGTAAAAGCTAAGCAAAATTTAGTGACAAAATACTGCTTAACACTGAAGGCTATATACTACTTTGCAGGCACACCCCCCAAAGAAAGACTCAGACACCGGTATATGGATAAAGGCATTGGGCCACATTTATTGAATCATGCCCTAGTCCGAATTATAAATTTCAATTGGTACTCAACCAATTATAATTCTTAAGGCAAGCAGGCCGCAGTAACACTGGTAAGGTTCCTCCCAAAATTGCCAAGGGCAATTGGCTACAATGTATCCATTTGTATCAATTTGTTTGTTACTACAAACAAATTGTTGACCGTAGTCAATAAACTATCTACTGACCCCACCTCTGACGTGTATCCATCAAATCACGGGGTGATGCATGCTGAAGAGCTCCTGCCATCACCCCATTGCCTGGTTCGTCATTGACCGGTCAACGTTATTAAACTTGTACCTGTCTAAGTGTTGGCCAGTCAATTGCGAACCTGCCGGATACCTATGGGTCATAAATATTTACCTTACCAGTGCTACCCGCCACACGGGGAGGCTTCAATAAAGACTCACCGCCCCCCCCCCCCCGACCGTCAGCTCGGTCAACAGGCCTGCTTGCAAATCTTCCAAAAAGAGGTTCATACCTCTAGCCGACAGATGGATCCCATCCCCTGTATAAAGATCATAATTTTGTAAACTAATGGTGGGGTGTCGGATGACACGCCCCAAACCCTTGTCTGCAAAGAACCGGGCCACTGCCCTGTTCACCGAGCGGCGAGCACGGTCAAGGGCATGGAGGTTAATACCCCCTCTGTAAGCGTGACGCGGTATGATGTCCGACCATAGCAGCGTTGTGGAAGGCCACACATAATGCAAATAAGCTAGGTCACTGCAAATCGCATATTTTAAAGAAAGGCCAGTGACCTGGCCTAGGTCATTGCCCCCGAGGTGCAGCACCAGGACATCAGGCAGTTCAGCATCCCTGATGGAGAAAAGGAATGGCAACAGTTCCCGCCATAACATTCCACGCTTACCATACCACCTGATACATGCGGAGGCACGCAGTCCAAGCTGGGGTCCCCACTCTGTCGCCGCAGCGTACTGCGCTGCCCAGTGCACATAGCTATGGCCCACCAGCCATACTGCCACCGGTGTGCGGGGACACACAGGGTCTGTAAGAGAAAAAGAGAACAGTGACTTAACTGGTACTCATGCCTGAAGAGGGCGAACATATAATGCAAAACACTTAGATCCCCATCTCCCCATACGGCGTATATCAGCCTCAGAGTACCCAAAAGCAGCCGCAGTAGAAGCAGCCCCTATTCTAATAGAATGGGTGCCGTAACGAGCCCCGGGGAGGCCAACACTGGACAGTGCCTTACTGGTCACCTTCCAAAATTGAAATTTAGTCAGGGGAGACCCATCTTGGTGGCAGAAAAACGGGCCAGGGTGCACACCACGCACTGCAAGGAACTCCTGTAGGGCACCAACCGGACAGATGTCTGCAATGGAACATCGTAGCAGTCTAACACCACTGCCTACACCGTGCTGATCAACTTTTGAGGACCGTATCCTCAACTGAGCCCACTCATTAGAGACATAGACATCTTCGAGTTCCAGTGCCCTACGAGCCGCATCCGCCTTAGACAGTAGTACCAACTCACTGATGCGGAGCGCTCCAAAGAAGGCCACCGTGGTAGCTGCATGAAAAAGAGCTGCCTCATACCTGTCAAAACATAGGTTAGGCCAGCCTCGTGCAAGGTGTGTAAGCACCCCTGGGGAAATTGGGTGGCGAGTGTCCAGGCGGCGTCCACATTCCCGTGTCCACCCCTCCAAAACATGTCATATACGAAAATCAGTCATGCTGTCAGCAAAACCCCTCACCTTGGCCATGAATGCCAGTGCTGACAGCCTGGATGCTATGGTGCGGGGAGCTAGGCCCAGACTGTGTAGGTAAACCATAAATTGAAGAACGTGTTCAACTGGAATGGGCCAGACTTCGGGCAACCGGAGTTGCATACAAAATTGTTTACATTGATTAAATGCGTGTTGATACGCCTTACTCGTGCGGGGCGCGAGTGACATGCCGATCGCCCGGTTCACCTCTCCTTGCTAAATGTCCAAATCACGTCCGGGAGTTGCGAGGGGAATTCCTCCGCGTCCGAAGCCAAGGTGCGGAACCGGGGGATCTGCAGGAGGGATAAAGCATCAGCAATATCATTATTAATGCCTGGTAGATGTCTGGCCCTAAAGAGCACATTGAGGCGCAAGCTGCGTAACACAAACTGGCGAACTAACCCCATGACCCTGGGTGATTTAGATGTCTGAGAATTGACAATGTGGACCACCGCAGCATTGTCACACCAAAAATGGACTACTGAATTGGCCCACTCCTCACCCCATAGCATCAAAGCTCCCAGTATTGGAAAGAACTCGAGGAATGTGAGATCGCGTAGACAATCCGTGCCCCGCCATGCTGGAGGCCATTGGCCGTAGGCCCACCTCCCCTCAAAATAAATCCCGTATCCGAGGGACCCAGAGGCATCCGACTGAACCTGAAACCTAGGGGAGACCAAGAGGTCAGACCTCCAAAATGATACCCCATTGAATTCCCGCAGGAACTTAAGCCAAACCAACAGGTCAGCCCTCATGCCCCTGGTCAGTCGGACCCTGTGGTGGCGCCTCGATAGCCCAATCATGGCGTCACATAGGCGTCGAGCAAAAGCTCTGCCAGGCGTGACCACCCTGCAGGCAAAATTAAGATGACCATGTAGAACTTGGAGCTCACGAAGTGACACCTTACGTTTGTCCAGCAAGGTCAACACCATCGCAGAGATGGTGTCCATAGGTAACCTGGATGTCTGCGCGACCGTGTCAATTTCAATACCCAGAAATGTGAGCGTAGTTGATGGGGGCGCTAAAGGGACACCAAGTTCCTGCATTAGCGTCTGAAATGTAGTGAGGAGACGCGTGCACGTGTCCAAGCCCTGTTCACCCCCGAACAAAAAATCATTGAGGTAATGGGCTACAGACCGGGACCCAGACCTGCGAACAAAGGCCCACTGGAGAAAAGTGCTAAAGCATTCAAATGCTGAACAGGAAATAGAGCAGCCAAAGGCATGGCTTTATCTACATAATATTTCCCTTAAAATTTAAAACCCAATAACTCAAAGTCACCCGGGTGCACTGGCAACAACCAGAATGCCGATTTAATGTCACATTTTGCCAGAAGTGCACCCGGGCCACAAGCGCGCACCATGCGCAGGGCCTGGTCAAATGACGTATACCTGACTGAACAAAGGTCATCAGGAATGGCGTCATTGACCGAATGACCCGCCGGGTATGATAAATGGTGAATTAGACGAAATTCACCAGGGACCTTTTTGGGAACCAAACCTAAAGGGGAAACCTTAAGATTGGGAAAGGGAGGCCTAGAAAAGGGGCCAGCTACCCTCCCTGCATTTACCTCCTTGGCAATACTTAGGGCGGCCACCTCCTCCCTACCCTTCAGGGAAAGCAAATTAGGAGCATCTTGGGGTCCCCGCACCCCCTTGAATGGGATACGAAAACCGTACTGGAAACCTTCGAGTAGGTACCTCGCCTCATCCCTCCTCGGGTAAGTCGCGAGCCACCTCTCTAACATAAATATGTTAACCGGGGAGGGGGCCTTTCGACTGACCAGCTCCTTCAGCGTCAGTTCTGCCTGCTCCCTGTCCACCTCTACCTCTGCCCCGTGACCCACCGGCTCGCGGACACGCAGCGGCGGCGTGGGGGCCAGCGCAAGAGGGACACTCGTGTTTGTATTGGCACTGTTTTCTATTGCATGCGCCATTGGCCGAGAAACTCCAACACAGCAAGCGGGCTGGAACCCCCTGCCCCGCCACTTGGTGGGGAGCCTGCGTTGGAGTAGCTCGCTGGACGGCATGGCCACAATGTTACCTCTCCCCAGGCACCGGGCATGTGGGGGTCATGTATAAAAGCCACAACTTCTGGCATGGCTCATCCCATCTCATCTCCGGGTGTAAGGGCACCCTCATTCTGAATTCCTCATCGTAAGCCAACCACGATGGGCCAGGAAAATCCACCATCGCCCTGTAAATATTGTCCAAATATTGGACCATAGGGATGGCCAAATCGGGCCGGGCCCTGAGGTACACCGCCATATAAATGAGATATGCGGGTAACCAGTTGGCCCAAGTGCGAGGTGGCTTGCGACGATGAGACAGTTCCTTGTCTCTATCGTTCTGCCCCTCCTTCTCTTCCTTGGTGGGCTCAGGGTTCAATAGGGAGAAAATATCAACATATTCCCCCCGCCAAATCTTTTCCCTCGTGGCCTGGGACAAATGATCCCTGAGGGGCAAGGAATACCCTGCCATCGGCAATGCCGACACCGGCACTGTATTCGCCCGTGGCATTGGCAGCAGTGCCTGTACAGTGCCTGCGATACCCGGTACAGTCCTGGGGGCGGAAACCCCCCCACCCAATGTTGTGCCAGTATTGGACCCATTGGCACCAGGGTAAGCTGGGAACTGATACCCACCCGCCTCGACATAACGAGGCCATGGCCACTGAAAGCTAACACCTGAAGTGGACTGTGGTGTGGGGACATTAGCTTGAACCTGATACTCACTGGGTGCACCCCCGTGAGCCGCCCCCACTGGGGGTTCCGGCCCACGGCGGGCGTCGGAGCTCGCGACCACAATCGAGCTCTGGGGCCACATCTGGCCACTCCCCTGCTGGAGTTCAGGGGAGCTGCGAGATCGCAGCCGGCGCAGGCCGGAGCGTCTCCAGCAGCTCAACCCTACTGGCTGCCTGCTGCAGAGTGGCGGCTGTCGAGGTGGAAGGCGGGCAAAAAGGAGCCCCAGTCGGCAGTGCAGTCCCCCCTCCCGAGGGGTTGTTAATGACCCCCAAGGATGCTTCCAGCATGGCTAAATGTGCCAGCAATGCATCCACAGTCGCAGAACCCCCGGTATAAGGCGGGCAAGATGGGCCACACGGCCCACTTGGTGGTACGCTGGGGACCCCCATCTGGGCGCCAGGTCCTGAATAGGGCCATGCCCAAAACTCTGGCCCATGAGGGGCCGGAGGCAAGCCCTGCTGAGTGACCGGACCAGGCCCTCCCCCATTGTCTGGACCCATGGCCGGTAATTGCGGGCCGGGGACCGAAGCCCCTGCAGGGCCATCCTGAGGCTGGAGAGCCGAGGGCCATGCCCTAATCTGCCCCATCCCACCGGTAACGGTGGGTGCCACCGATGCGGGGGCCTGTTGGGGGGGCGCAGTCACGGTCCTCCGACCCGATTGCTGCCCCCTAGTAAGCACAGAGCCAGGCAAGTGCCTCCCTCTTGGCCGCGGCTTGGTCGCCGGGGCCTTCCTTTTGGGAGGCATAGCTGCCGAAAATGATCCCTTTCTAGGGATCAGAAGCGCTGAAATGGCTGAACAGCCGAAGACTGGGCTGAAGAGCCGAAGAGAAACGAAGAGCGACGGAGAAAACTTCTCCTCTCCGTCGCTTCTTCTTAAAATGGCAGCTCGTCTGCCTCGTGGCCACCCCTTTTATAGAGGGGTGGCCACGCCCCCTAACTCACCCAGATGTCTGCGTCCTGGTGGGGGGGGGGGCGCAAAGAGCGCGGCGGCCATTTTGGTGCCGCGCTTTCATTATGTGTGTAATTCATTCACTGTGAATATAAAATTGTATTGGCAGAGAGGGATTTGTCAAACTAAATTGATTTTAAAAAGGAGGGTTTCCAAAACTTTTTAATGGCTCTTCCTCTTTGTCTGCCGTATCCAAATCCAAATATTGGTGATCCTCATGGTGATTAGCCATTAATATTGTCCTGTGAATATAATGCAGTGGTCTTTCATCTGCCTTCTGCATTGCAGCATGCCACCCATACCACACATCCAGTTCTGCAAGTCACTTTCTGGTCCTGAGCCCCTTTGGCATGCAAAATCCTCAGCCCCAGGTCAGTATTGATGAAGCTGCTGCCCTCCATCAAAATTGATTAAAGTGGGATTTAATCCACATGGGGACCATCACCCTTCCCTGTAGACTTTGCCACCTAAGGCCGTTAGTCCTCAGGGTTGTCTGGTTGGTTAACCACCGCCTGACACTTGGCATTGAGTTGCTGACAGTTGTCAGGAAACAAATCTTCCTGCCCACCAGTGGTTGGTTCCTGCTTCTGAGCTGCCACTTTCCTAGCTAAGCAACCCAGTATATTAGATTAGTGTAGATAAGGTAGCACATAGCCAAGTAAACACTCCAGACATCTTCAAGTATTTTAAAAGTATATTGTAATCAGAGTAAGTTACAGAAGAAAGTTTATCAAAAGTTCAGAAAGCATTTCAAAACAAAGAAAGCTTCTCTAATTGAGGAAGCCCAGGGGCCCCTCCCTTCTCTTAAGTCCCTACATGTTTCTAACTTCACTGCTTACCCCACAGCGTAAAGCATTGGATCGAGAGAGTCTTATCTCCTCCCTCAGGGTTATATATCCTCCCACAGGGTCCACCTCCTTGCCATTCTCCTAAAGGAATCCAGCCAATGATCATACAGCATAACATGTCCATCACACATTAGGTTTCATTACTTCCAACCCATGACACTAGCATGTTTTCACATTCCACTCTCTCTAAGGCATGTGCTAAAGGTTCTCCCATGCATAGAAATCTCCATCTTGGATGAGGCTAAAACCAGGGCACAAATCCTGCCCTGACAGCAGTATGGTCTACTCTATTACCATAGCAGGATAACTTGGCCAGACAAGAATGGCTTTGCTCCTTAAAAACCTAGGTGTTGATTTAACTGGGGGAAAATGGAGGAATGACAATGAAGAAAGACTTCCCCAAAAAATAAGGCTCTTTGTAGAAATTAGTTCATGACAAAGTAGAAAGCAATTTTATTCCAATCTTATTCCACTATCATCGGTCCACAAATGATAATCAGTGCTGAGGTCTCATTCAATCACATTCCAGGGATAGTGTGGAAGTCTACTGAAACAGACATTATAGCAACAGTTGTGGTTTTTTGGCGAAGTGTGACTATGCATTCTAGCTGGTGTGTGTCAGGCACAGCACCAAAAGCCTGTAGCCACTTTTGCAACTTCTGTTCCACACATAGTAATCCCAAATGAAGTACATTACTGACTTTCAGTAGAGATGGTGATGAAGTTTGCCCAATGAACTTTCAGTAATGAAATTCATGAGCTTGAAGAGCTCATCAAAAGTGAAGGCAAACTTTTAGATCTCCTGTAATACCACAGAATGAACCAAAATGTGTCAGTTCCCTCCTCATTCCCCATCTACCTCTCTGTGTTGTTCCCACTTTTTCCTTCAGAGCCTTCCTGTAACCTTTCAACCCTGAAACACACTGACCCCATTTAAACGATTGATTAGTATAATATCCACATCAAAAAGCATCATCAGACCACAGATGCTACTGGACAGAGTAAGGCAACTGTCTTAGTTGCAGTTTTTACTTGATTAGCACACTACATGGTGATTTTAGGCTCCCCTACCTTGACCTTTATCCCTTTAATAAGTCTGTGTGGTGTTTTTAATCCCCTCTTCTTTTCCAAAACCTTGCACATGCCAATCACTATTCATGATTCTTCAAATATAATTTACTCCTGTGTGATTTCATGTTGAAACTGTTAAACTGCTTAGGCAAGAAGCAAAAGGAGCTGGTTGGTGCAAGTAAGGAGTAGTCCTACAGACATTAGGCTTGAGCCTCATCTCATTCATCCAAACTCAGTTCTGCAATATGCTCAGGCATCGATCCCAGTTTTCAAGCATGTAAGCGAGATTGATAGATTTTACTTTTAAGACCTTCCTGAAGGATGCACTCGGGATCAAACTATATGGTACAAACAGCCCAGTGAAAGCACACCATATCAGCGAAGTAGTAATTTCTGAGATTTGAGCCTGGAAAAATTACATGTGAAAATTAAGCCCATGTTTCTCTCCCAATGGTCAACTGTAAAACAAAACAAGCTGTTTCGCAAGCTTTGAGATGTGAGAAAAGCTCACATGATGACAATCAAATATCTTTCATGTGTTGAAGAAATCCTATTTCCAACAACTTGGTATCTGTATCATATGATTTTACCCTATTCACCACAAATGTTATGCCCTTGTGATGTTTTGTCTTGTTGTTCCAAATATATAACCTAGCACAGGAGTGCCAAAACATTTTGGGCCATGGGCTGGTCACGTGGTTCAGCGGGACAGTCATGTGTTTCCTCCCACCAGAAGTGGAAGTAAAATGTGCCTTGCAATCTGTTTTGCAACAGATATGTTTTACAACAGGATGAGATAGATTTTTAGGCTGCCATTTTCCCGGCTTAAACCAAGGGTGCCCAAACTATGCCCCATGGGCTGGATCCGGCCCCTGATGCCAATTCATCCAGCCCATGCTGCCCTCATCATTCCCAGAAGCAGAAGTAAAACAGTGCATTTTACCTCCACTTCCGGGAGTGACAAGGGTAGTGTGGGCCGGATGAATTGGTGTGAGGGGGCGTATCCAACCCGCAGGACATAGTTTGGCCACCCCTGGCCTACTGCACACAATAATACATTTGTCTCCCTTTCTTACACTTGTGCCATCATCTTAGGAGCAGAAAACATGGTCTGGTTTTAAAAGACTTGTATGCAGAAACAGGTAAACTTAGATAGAGCATGTGTCCTTCATTACACTCTTCAAATAGTGGGTGCAACAAATTATTCTCAATTGAAAAGATTTTCTCCCATGGTGCTCTTCATTTCACATCTTAACTGCTGGATTCTGTCTTTTTGTCTGTCTGTCTGTCTGTCTGTCTTTTAAAGCTTTTGGCTATTACCAATGTCTGACTATGAATGCAAGCAACACACATGAAAACAAAATATTTAATAACAAAGAGAACATATCTTGGTTGTTTTGCACTTTGTTCATCTACCACAGATTTTGAGAACAGGAGAATGCCTTGCTTTCTGCCAGCTTGTCATCTACTTTTCAACAAGCTCTTGCTGTACTTTTTATGACCATTATTGCCTATTATGTGAAGAAGATTGGCACCAATTAGGTATAGCTCTGCCTCTCACTCCCCTCCCCAAGGACAAAGCAAAATATGCTGGCATATTCTTTTTGGCGAGAGGATAAATAAGACAATTAGGAGCATATGTGCACTTCTCTCAAATTTTCATCTTATTCTTACAACTGACTAATAGGCAGTCTTTCTATCACTTCTGCTTTCCCTGGATTTTAGCCAGCAGCCAATTTCTTGTCACACCTTTCAGGCTTGGTGTAAGCAGGGCATGTAACTATGAAAGCATATGCCAGTGCTAAGGGAAACATGCATGTCATATGTACCCAATTGTTTACTTTCCATTTGCACCATGTTAGTGAAAATGGTTACACAAACAAGTATTATGGAATATGTCTAACACAACTCAAAGCATGTTCAAAGATTATAGGTTTTCCCCTCCATTTTTGACCATTAAGGACCATGCATCAGAGGTCTCCAACCACTGGGTTTCGGAGGTGGGTAGCACTGGGAGCCCCAGTGGCAGCCTTCTGCCCTTGGCATGCTCTGCCAGGATGCAGGCTTCAGACACAATGGATGGGTGGGTGGCCTCCTCCATGTTGCTTAACTGTGGTGGGGCTCCGCTCCCCGCCTCTGTGCAGTGCTATGCCTACCAGCCAAAGTTGGGTGGTTTGGCTTGGCAGGCAGCTGAGCCCCTTGTCCTTGTTTTTGGGCTGCAGCAGGGCTCCTCCCCCTGCCTGTGCGGAGTGTGTATTTTGCGGTATTTTGTTGTGTGCTTGTGCCATCCAGTCCCACTGTCCCCTCTTGCCAGTTTGTGGAAAGGTTGTTATCATGAAGCCGGTCCGTGGTGCAGGAAAGGTTGGGAACTCTACATGTAATATAACTTGGCAAGGAATGCAATGTGCAGTGAAAAATGGGTGATTTTTAACACTGGCAGAAATAACGTCTGCAAAAAAATAATGACGGCCAGCCATATTATCTACCTGGGCCATCAATCCCTGATTATTATACTGCTCATCTCTCCTGCTGCCAGACTTGATGTTTGCTTCCATCTGTGCAAAGCAAATGCTGGTAGAAACTACAGATAGAAAGAATGCTTTTTGAAGTCCTTGCCCTTTTCAATTTAGGCTGTCCTGAGGCTCCTGAAAGAGGAGTTCTAAAGACCTATAAAACTGCTTGCCTTGAGCCAAGAGTAATAGAAAGATTACTTTTTTTTCCTCCCACATGCCTATAATTTGCGTAAAATATTGCAAGTGTCTTTCTTCACCAGGAGATTCTTTGCCATCCTCCTCAGGTGGGAAAAGAAAGTTGCTTTGCTTGTGAGATGAAGGGAGGACTTACAACCCTAGTTAAAATTCATGACAGCTGAATTGGCAGTTATTTAATAAAGGCTATCAAATCCAGGGACATGTACTAGCTCTATTGGAAAGTTTCACTACCACTTTCTTCCATAATGTGAGGGAGGTGGCAGCACCACTGAAGTATCTCACACACTGATCAGCCTGTCTTTGTCAAATTAGGTGTGCCATGCACAAAGGTGCAGTGTAAATTTGGATGTGTAGGTGGTGTTCAAGATAGTCCTCATAACCAGCATCTCCTGCCCTTAAGAGGAATCCAAAAGAGCAGGCACCTAGATTGATCCACATCAACAACTGAGGAGTAAGGTAAAGGTCACCCTTGCTCGAAAGCTAGTCGTATCTAACTCTAGGGTTCAGTGCTCATCTCTGTTTATAACCAAAGAACCAGCGCTGTCTGCGTCTGCAGACGTTTTCACGGACATGTGTCAGACATGACTAAACACCTGAGTGCATGGAATGCTGTTTACCTTCCCACCAAAGTGGTCCCTATTTATCTACTTGCAATTTTTTTTGCTTTTGAACTGCTAGGTTGGCAGGAGCTGGGGCAGAGACAGGAGCTCACTCCATCATGCAGTACCCGGGAATCGAACTCCAACCTTCATTACATAAATGTAATGATTCTTATTTGTTCTTTCATAACCAAACAACCTCCAAATACTTTCTTTTGTGATGAGGTAGAATGCAACAATATACTGTTCCTGAGGGATTGCTCTCCCCACCTAAATATTGTGAGGAATCCATCTAATCTCAGGAGGAACAGGGAAGCCTAGGATATTGTGTAATGATATCAAAGTCTCTGCTATTCAAAAGGCCTCCAATTTTTGATCCTGGGAGCCATAACTCCAGCACACCACTGATTATGCAAATGTCTGTAGAGAAAGAGCCTTCACATGTACATCGGCATGAACAAAGTGATCCATATGTGCTCCTCAACCCCAATCGTTTCAGAAAGTGAGAAAGCATTCTCATATGAGAAAACATTCACTGCAGACATTTCCATATGCATTAAAATTTAATTTAATTTAATTTTCATGCTTATATGCCACCCACTTAGGAAGCCCGACTCAGGGTGGCTCACAAAGCAGATTAAGCAAAATCTACAATAAATACACAAATAAAAACATAAAACAGAAAAAAACAGATAAAAATACCTTCACCATTAAAACCCACCCACCCCATTCAAAAAAAGAGGTAGGGTCTTAATTATTGTACAAGCCAGCAGGTGAGGGCCATATTTCCATCAGGGCCCCACATCTTCCCTGCCAGCCAGGTTTTCAGTGCTTTCCTAAAGGGCAGCAATTCCATCTGCAACCACAACTCTGTTGGCAGGAGGTTTCAAAGGGACGGTGCAGACACAAAGAAGGCCCTCCTTCTTGTGCTGGAGAGACGAGCCCCTCTAGCCGATGGTACAATTAGAGAGCCCCTCCGGTCCATTCTTGTTGGATGGACAGATGTTTTTGGGATGATGCGGTCTCTTAGGTATCCTGGCCCACTACCATGTAGGGCTTTAAAGGTCATAACCAGCACCTTGAATTGCACCCGGAGGCAAACTGGTAACCAGTGCAGCTCCTGATGCAGTGGTGAGGTGGGGGCATAACGTCTGCACCCCATCACCACCCGGGCAGCCACATTCTGGACCAGCTGAAGCCTCCAAATGGTCATCAAGGGCAGCCCCATGTAGAACGCATTACAATAATCTAGTCTAGAGGTGACCAGAGCATGTGTGACCATAAGTAAGGAGTCCCAGGCCAGGAGCGGGCGCAACTGGTAAATTACACAAAGTTGTGCAAAAGTCCTCCTGGCCACAACTGCCACCTGCTCTTCGAGCAGTAGTTGTGAGTCCAGGAGGACCCCCAAGTAGTGCACCAGGTCTGTCTGGGGCAAAACAGCCTCATCCAGAACCAAAGATGGTAGCTCACTAGACAATGCAGGACTCCTAATCCATAGCCACTCAGTCTTGCCAGGATTCAGTTGTAGCCCGTTGTCCCCCATCCAGACCCCCACAGCCTCCAGACACCTGGATAGGACTTTGACTTTATTGCTTGGATCACCACGGGCTGAGATGTCCAACTGAGTATCATCAGCATACTGATGATACCTCACCCCATGTGAACAGATGATCTCACCCAACGGCTTCATGTAGATGTTGAATAGGAGAGGAGAGAGCACCAAGCCCTGAGGCATCAGAACATAAGACCAGCCATGCCTAAAGGTCTATCCAGTCCAATATTCTATTCACACAATGACCAACCAGTTGTTATGGAAACCCCAAGGGACATGAGTGCAACTGCCCCCTCCATCATATTTTACCCAACAATGAGCATATAGAAACATTCAGCGGTGGGACCTGGGCTTGAGATTGTTTAGCATGTAACATTAGAAGCATGGCTACTTGCTGCAGCCCTGTTCCTCACTCACACATAGAATAGAATAGAATCCTTTATTGGCCAGGTGTGCTAACACACCAGGAATCTGTCTTTGGTACATATGCTCTCTATATACATGAAAAATTAGATTACATTTACTAGATCGTCTACTACACTTAATAATAGGTGCTAATCATAATACTAACAACAATCTCACATATCCCTAGAGAAACAATAATACAATAAATAAAACACACAATAAAATCACACAATTTAGTTATTCATATACAGAAGACTTAAATTCTGAGGGCAGAGGTATCTCAAATGACAAGTTGTCATGTTTTATCTCTCTTTTTAAAAGGAGGGCACATGGGACAGCAACAAAACTGCTCAGCCTTTTTGCTCATCTATTCTGTCACAGCTCCCCAGGAGCCAAACAAATTCACAGGATGTTACAAGGTCTGGACACCCCATGTGTCATAAGTTCTATATCATCTCTTTTTGTCTCCTGATAGGACTAAGCTTACAGACAATGAAGGTAGGGAGAAGTACTGTATTTTGACTGTGGAGACATTTATATATAACCCCCCCAGAATTCTCCAGCTTGGCTACCAGAAGCCACACCCTGAAAATGTAACCTTTCAAAGTTCTAAACTCAAATCCACAAATACTTCATCTCCCCATATGTTTCTGCCCCCCACTGTGTTTGTAAAGAGGCCACTCTCAAGTCCCATTAAGTTTCTACAGCAATGGCATCCCAGGAACTCATTTCCAAACACAATTTCATATTGTTTCTTGCACCCACCTGTTATGGGCATGCCAATGAGACCTGGCCTTATTTTCCCCCTTGCATAACTGTTCCGCTCAGGCCTGTCCTTTTTGTTTTGTTTACTGGAAACAGTTTTAGCCAGCTGCTAAATATGTAATTTCTTCATCAATAATAGCAACAGGCTTAAAAGACAAAAATTTAGGACACTCTAGTTGTGTATCTCATGAATTGAAAAAAAAAGGAAAGCAAATACTTTTCATGTTGCTGTAAATTGCAATATTGTTTTCCTTCCTCCCAAAGACAAAAGTGAATTAGAAGAGATTGTTTTTAAAAATAAACCACACACACACACACACACACACTATACTTTGGAAAGGTTCTAAAACACATTTCACTAAAATTTGTAGGAGCATCTTTCTAATTCTGGTTGTCTTTTCTTACTGTTTCTCTCCCAGTGGAGATGAGACATAATGATGACTATTGATAGGACAAATACAGGAAATTTAAATTGTAGTGTATGGCAGCCAAATAATTCTCGCATATTCTTCTTGAAATATATTATTCTCCCTGCACTTCTCCCCTTTATTTCACCTTGAATGATCAGATGTAGCCATCTATAATTTCCATTTCTCATTATGCAAACAAAGTATTTTAGCTTTCTGCATGTATGATTTTGCAGTCTTCAAGATATTTTATGTCCCCTGTCATGTCGTGGTTGAACTTTCACAGGTTTCCCATTACAGTAAAACTCCGACTTACAAATGCCCTGAGTTACATAAAATTTGACTTACGTAATGATTTTGTGCTAAAACCATGTCTCAATTTACATGATTTCCTATGGGTTTGCTTTGAGTTACATAAAGATTCTTTTTCCTATGGATTTGTTTTGAGTTACGTAAAAAATCATTTCCCTATGAGTTTGCTTCGATTTACATAAAAATTTCATTTTTCCTATGGGTTTGCTTCGAGTTATGTAAAACAAAAATTTTTCCTATGGTTTTGCTTCAAGCTACATAAAAAACTAATTTAAGCAAAAGCCTACGGAATGGACTATTTTTCGGAAGTAGGGTTTTACTGTATATGAATGTCTCTTGAATCATACCATTTTTACTAAGAATTCAATCAGTTCTCTTGTTGGACTTTGTATCTTATAGTCAATAAAGCAAGCATCCCATGCCCATGTTTATGTCCCCAGTGCTTTCTAATTCTGAAACCATCTCTTAATTGAAGCTACATGCCTCTGGCTAGTACAGGGGTTTGCAACCTATGGCCTGTGGACTGGCCCTGGCCCCTGACTCCATTCCATCTGGCCCATGTGATGACCCTGGAAGTGGAAGCGGGCACACAAACTTCCCGTCACATTCATAAATGCATCTTTGCAGCAAGGGAAAACCACGTGTCTGGCCCCCTCAGCTGTTGGAGGGGGTTGTCCAGCCTGTGGCACAGTAAGGTTGAGAACCCCTGGGCTGGTACTTCACGCCTCTTGTAAATTCCATCTTCTATTATTTTACACTTAAGTAAGTTTCTTATTAAGCTTAACAGTCTTATTGCCTTGTATTTCATTCTAATGAGTCCTACAGCTGATGGATGGTACTGATGTCGAGATTCAGCTATTAACCTTGCACATTCAGAAAGAAAGCCAATGATTGTGCTTAGATTCATCCTGAGTATTTATAAATTTGGAACATGGCATTTGGTTTTCATTAAACCTTTCATTAATTGAAGTGAGGATAAGCTTTGCAGGCGCACCCACCCAAATAAAGATTGGATTAAAGGCATCGGGCCACTTTTATTGAATAATGCCCTAGTCCGAATTATCACTTTCAATTGGTGTATCATCCAATTGTAATTCTTTAAGGCAAGCAGGCCGCAGTAGCACTGGTAAAGTTTCACCCTAAATGCCAATGGAAATTGGCTACATGTATCAATTTGTATCAATTTGTTTGTTGACACAAACAAATTGTTGACTGGAGTCAATATACTATCTACTGACCCCACCCTATGACGTGTATCCGTTCAAATATCAAGGTGATGCAGGCTGTGAAGCTCCTGACATCACCCCTTTCAAAGTTCGCCCTTGACCGGCCAAACCTGTTTCCCCTGTGCCTATCTACGTGTTGGCCGGTCAATTGTGAACCTGCCGGATACCTATGTGTCATAAACCTTTACCTTACCCAGTGCTACCTGCCACACGGGGAGGCGTCCATGATGACTTATCCCCCCCCCCCCAAGACCATCAGCTCGGTCACCAGCCTGCTTGCACATCTTCCAAAAGGAGGTTCATACCTCTGGCCGACAGGTGGACCCTATTTCCTGCCTATAGGTCAATTTTTTTGCAAGCCTATCCTCGGATGTCTACTGGCTGTCCCAAGCCATTCTCAGCAAGGATCCGGGCAACAGCCCTGTCCACTGACCGCCGGCGATGGTCCAAACCACGAAGGACCATGTCTCCTCTAAAATGGTGTCTCGGCACGATGATAGACCATAGCAACCGCGTGTATGGCCATAAATGATGTAAAAACGCCAGGTCACTGCACCTCGACATTTTAAGGAAAGGTCAGTGATCCGTGTGAGTTCATCGCCGCATAGGTGCAGAATAAGAACATCAGGTGGTCCAGCATCCCTGATGGACATCAGGAATGGCAACAGTTTCCACCTTTCCATGCCGCGCATACCATACCACCGCATACATGTGGATGCACGCAGCCTGAGCTGGGGTCCACACTCTGTCACCACAGCATATTCTGCCGCCCAGTGTACATAGCTGCGGCCCACCAGCCCCACTGCCACTTGTGTGCGGAGACACACAGGGTCTGTAAAAGAGGAAAAGGAGGCAAGGACATAACTAGGTACTCATACAGTACATATAAGGAAAATACGCGCAGACCCCCCACGTGCCCACACATATCTGCTTCCGAGTATCCAAATGCAGCCGCGGTCAATGCGACATCTATCCTAAATGAATGGGTGCCATAACGGGCCCGACACTGTGAAGCACGGTACCAGTCACCCTACAGAACTTAAATTTGGTAAGGGGAGACCCATCCTGGTGGCAGAAAAAACAGGGCAGGGCGCGCAGCAGGCACTGTCAAAACTGTATGTAGGGCACCAACTGGACAGATGTCAGCAAATGTACATCATAGCAGTCTACACCACTGCCTACTCCATGCTGATCGGCCTTTGAGGAACAAATCCTCAACTGAGCCTACTTCTGGTTGATAGAAACATCTTCGAGTTCCAGTGCCCTACAAAACATGTCCCCCTCCGACCATGGGACCAGCTCGCTGAGTCGTCGAGCTCCAGGAAAAAAGCTACAGCGGTAGCTGCATGAAAAGAGACTCCTCCTACCAACTGCAACATCATCTATGCCAACCTCGTGCAAGGTGGGTCATAATATCTGTGAGAATAGGGTGACGTGTGTCCGGGCAGCGGCCACGTACACGTGTCCACCCGTCGAGTACATTGCGTATGCAAAAGACCCTCGCATAGCCAGGAAAACCCCGTGCCCTGCCCATGAATATCAAGGCATTAAGCCTGATGGCTATGGTGCGTAACGCCAACCCCAGATCATAAGGGCGGACGATACATTATAAAACCTAGGTGACAAATGGCGGCCACACTTTTGGGCAATTGTCTTTGCCCACCAATGACTCTAAAGTGAAGGAGTGGATGCTGATGCGCCGTGCACGTGCGAGTTGCCAAGGCATGCCACTCGCCCGGTTCACGTCTCCTTGCCAAATAACCATATCTCAGCCAGGAGTGGAGAGGGTAGTTCCCAAGCATCTGTAGCACAGTCATGGAACCAGGAGATCTGCAGGTGGGATAAAGCATCAGCAATATCTGTTATTAATGCCTGGCACTTGTTTGGCCCTAAGGAGTGCCTTAAAGCGCACGGACCCAAGAACAATAGGCGAGCTAAGGCCATGACTCCGGTGGATTTAGACGTTTGGGCACTGACAATGTGCATACCGCAGCATTGCCACACCAACAGCGAGGCACAGAATTAAGCCATCTGTCCCCCCAGAGCCTAAAGGGTACCCAGAATTGAGAAAAATGTTCAGAAACGTAAGATCGCGTAAGCGATCCGTGCCCTCACATCCCTGGGGCCAATGACCATAGGCACACTGTCCTTAAATAAATCCCAGCACCCCAAGGAGCCGGAGGCATCCGACTGTACTTGGAACTGGGGCTGACCAGAAGCTCAGACCTCCAAAAGGAGACAGCATGAAAGTCCTGCGGAATGTGAGCTAAACCAACAGGTCTGCTCATAAACCCCTAATCAGCCGTACCCAGCGGTGTCGTTTATCAAGACCCGCCATAGTGTGTCCCAGACACTAGGCAAAAGCACTGCCTGGTGTTACCACTATGCAGGCAAAGTTGATGCGGCCATGCATCACCTGCGACTCTCAGAGAGGCACCTTCCACTTGGCAACAGTGCCACATTGCAGCAGGGGCCGCTCCCCTTGACTGACAATTCGGTCACCTGGCACTCTTGCACGTTATTCAAAAGAGAGGTGCATCCACTTGTTGACCGGTGAACCCCATCTCCAGAATACAGGCCAAATACCTGTAACCCTATCCCCAGGCGACAAATGGCTGTCCCCAAGCCATTCTAGACAAGGAAACAGGCAACAGCCCTGTCCCCTGACTGTCAGGCATGGTCCGACCGCTGGGTCAAAGTCTCACCTATGATATTGCCTCGGCATGATGTATGACCATAGCAATCGTGTAGACGGTCATAAATGGCCAAAAAACACCAGGTCACTGCACTCGGAAGTCTATAAGTCCGGGCCAGCAATCCATGCAAGATCACCACCTCCGAAGTGCAGAATTAAAACATGTGGTGGCCCAGCATCCCCAATGGACATCAGGAATGTCAACAGTTCCCGCCACCTAAATGCCATGCACACCATACCACTGCATACGCGCGGGTACATGTAGCCCGAGATGGGGTCCCCATTTTGACAAAGCAGCATACTGTGCCGCCCCAGTGCACAGAATTGTGGCCCACAAGCCACACTACTACCAGTGTGCGGAAACACACAGGATCTGTAAAATCAGGAGGGGGAATAGAGGGCAGAACGAGGTACTCATTCAGTGAAGGGACAGACAGACAGAAAAAATCGGGCAAATCCCCACCTGCCCATGCAACATATGTCAGGCTCCAGGCACCCAAACGCAGCCGCAGTTGATGCGGCGCCTAACCGGAAGGAATGGGTACCAATTCTAGTTCAGTAAGGGTAGACCCGGCTTGGTAGCAAATGACAGGCCAGGGCATGAACCACGCGCTTCCACAAACACCTGTGGGGAAGCAACCGGACATATGTCAGTGCCAGGCTAGTACCCTCTTCTGGCTGATCGGCCCTTGAGGAGCGAAGCCTCCACAGAGCTCACTCCTAATCGAGCAGCACATAATCTATTTTGAGTGCCCTGCAAAACACATTCCCTGTTGAAGATGGCAGCAGCTAACTTAATCTGAGAGCTCCAGATCAAGGGACAAATGTGGTTGCCCGAAAGTAGGCCCTCCACACTGAGCATAAGCGCTGCCACGTAGGAGTCATATATATTAACTACAAATGCTAGCAGGGCTCATCGCTGGCATCTCAGGTTGAAGGGCCGCCCTAATCCTAAAGTCTTGACCTAAGCTAACCATGACGGGCCAGGGAAAAACTACCACAGCCCGGTAATCATTGTCCAAGCACTGGACCATTGGGATGGCCAAATCAGGAAGGGCCCTTATATATCCTGCCACGGATGCCCAATAGGCCGGTAACCAATTGGCCCATAGGGAGGCAGCTTGTGGCGATGGGGCAACTCCTTGTCCCTGTCGTCCTGCCCCTCAATGCCCTCATCAGTGTGTTAACGTTGCAGGAGGGGGGAAAATGTGAATATATTCCCCAAGCCCCATAGTCTTGCTAATAGCCCGGGACAAATGGTCACCTAGGGGTATAGAGTAACCGGCCGTTGGCAGAACCACCATTGACACGGATTAGAGTGAGTAAACACATAACCGGCCCTTCAGGCCCCAGAGAAATTAAGTAAAAGCATAGGGGCAGTCACCCCAGTAAGAACCAGGGTGTAATTGGCCTGTTGAGACCATGGCCACTATACCCCCCCCCAGTGTGATGAGCTAGTGTCACAGGTGTGCTGATTTGACCAGGATACTCACTCGGTGCACCCCCACAAGCTGCCCCCACTGGGGGTTCCGGCCCGTGGTGGGCGTCGGAGCTCGCGATGGCCCTCGAGCTCTGTGTCCCTGTGTGTCCAGGCTGGATGGGGAGCCGCGAGGTGCCAGCCTGCGCTAGCCTGATGGCCTCCAGCAGCTCAACCCTGTTGGCAGCCCGCTGCGTAGCCATGGCCGGCATGTGGGCCGGAACCGCCGAGTTGGCACGCCCACCATCGAAGGTGGTGGAGCAATGTCCATTGATGCCTCCAGTGCCGAATTGTGGGCAGGGAAGCATCCACAGCATCTAACCCACCAGGACAAGGTGGGCCAGATGGGCTGGATGGCCCCACCGGGTAATTGATGCGGGATAAACCCATGTGGTAATCCCTGGCCAGAACAGGGGCATGCCCAGTAATCCAGCCCATGAAGTGCAGGAATGACAGTGGGGCGGAAACCCGTACCGTGCCCAAGTGAGCCGCTATGCCCCAAGGGGGGGGCAAAGAAGCAGTGGGGGTAAGAACCCCAGTGGAGCAGGCCTGTGCCGCCCACCGCCTGAGCCCTCAGCCTGGGCTCATTGGTGGCAGTGTGTCTAAAGACCCCACCACCCTCCTGCGGGGGTGCCGTCCGAGCCCCCCGGCCCGGTGGCACCCCCAAAAAGTAGAGGGGGTGGGCTGAGCTCCCCCAGGCGCGACCAAGGGGGCCGCCTGAGTAAAGCGTATCCCGTCCTGCAGTACTCAGGAATCGAACTGCTGACCTTCTGCCTCCCAGTCAGCATCTTAGCCACCAGAGCCACTGCAGTCTGGTGCTGATCGGAGGAAGGGAAACCTCCGATCAAGGGATTTTAAAAGAGAGAGACATGTAAATGTCTCTCTCCTCGAAATCTGTAGCAAAAGGAGCCTCCAAAAGAGGTGAGCAGGGGAGGAAGCGACGGAGAAAACTTCTCCGCTCCGTTGCTTCTAAAATGGCAGCCAGGCTGCCTCGTGGCCACCCCTTTTAAAGAGGGTGGCCATGCCCCCTAACTAACACAGATGTCTGAGTCCGGGTGGGTGGGGGCCCCGCAAAGAGCACGGCGGCCATTTTGGCACCCCGCTTGTATTGCCTGTATTTATCCATTATCTGAAGCCCTTCAGTCACAACAGGAACATGATTACAAAGGCTACTTACAAACCGACATCAGAATGGAAGGCAAGAATAACAGCTACTGTATTGCCATTTACCATGAAGTTTGACATTTTCAGTCTGATGAGACAACCAAACTCCTGGGCCATCTTGAAAAGTAGTTACCATTAGGTTCTGCAAAAACTAATGTGAAGAGTTGGGAATAGAATCTGCAGGCATGCAGTAATGAACAACATTTTACCTATTTTCAGGCATTTTTATAGTATGTCATAATTTTTAAGTTCAAACCCTCTATAGGCAATTGATATGTAAAGAAACAAAACATACTTCCATTACAACAAGATATAATACAATATCATCGGACAATTTTATGCACTTTGCATTTTGGTAAGAATGTGCCAAATTCCTAAATCAACGTGTGAACTGGTATGCATTTTTTTTCTTTTTTCCATTTTTTGTTGCATATCTTCAAAAAAAATTAAACAAAGAAGTGCAAATATAGGAGGAAATGTACACAAAAATGCATTCATTAATGAAAGAAAGGTGCCAAATAAGGCTGGACTGCTATTTAAACAAACTCATAAACTGTTTCAGATATGGGACAAAACAAATTTAAGACTGGGAAAAATGAGAAACTAGGAAAAATTGAAATTGACAGATTTATCCATTCCTTATCATATGATGATTATCTACATTAATGTTGATATAACAGCAAGCACAAATTGACCATCTCAAGTTCCTAGCTAGAGTTCCACATCCAAGTTTGAAAGCCATTTAAAGGCTTCATCTGTGTCACTATGCAAGTCCTCCAGTGCGCCTTCAAACACGTGAAAAGGACACCTAAATACAATGTGGTCCATGGTTTGGTCTCCTGCTTGAATCTTCCCTGGGGTTAGCTTAAATTTGGCTTCCAGGGTCAAATCGTCTGGGCCCATATGGGCATTCAGGTCACCTGCAGTTAATAGCAATGCATCTGGGTATTCCAAGGATAATGAGACAATGTAGTTTTCAAGAGCTAACCAATTTATGGTTTGGTCTTCTTCTCCACAGTCACATTGGGGAGAGGACTTCCATCCCCATGTGAACAGAGTGGCTTTGCATCTACCACAGCCAGTCTTCACTCTGTTCAGCATCCTTCACTGATGTCTTGGAAGGGAAAATCCAGCTGGCCATTTGCAGAGATTCTTGATTATATGTTGAGGGGGGATCAGAGATAGATGTTGCAAGACATTTATCCATTGCATTGTGGCCATTTATGGTGAAAGATCTACAACTTAGTGCTAGGGTGGGAATCTCACGGCTGTTGTTTTTCAGGAGAAGCCCAAAAAAGCATCCCCCCACCTTCCTTTGCAGAATTCACCAGAAAGGACTTAAGCTGGGCAAAATTCAGCAATTACCTGATCAACAAAACAGCAAATGATCTAAATAGAGAAGGAAAGGAGAGCTGGAACTTATCTCCTCTGCATGATAGGAAATATCATTGACATAAAGCAGAGGATGGGGGGACTTTGCATTGTGTGACTTTGACAATCACAAAGAATAAAAAAATTTAGAATACTACATTCAGTTTTTTCGAGTACTCATAGGGCTACCATATTTCCCTCTCACAAAAACGGGACAGAAGTAAAGGTTTCCCTTGCTCGAAAGCCAGTCGTATCCAAGTCTAGGGTCCAGTGCTCATCTCTGTTTCAAAGCCAGAGTCAGTGCTATCTGCTTCTGCAGACATTTCTGTGGTCATGTGTCAGGCATGACTAGACACCGGAGTGCACGGAATGCTGTTTACCTTCCCACCCAAGTGGTCCTTATTTATCTACTTGCCATTTCTTGCTTTCAAACTGCTAGGTTTGCAGGAGCTGTCCTGTTTGTGTAATGATGCCACAGGAAAAGGCACGTGCCGCCCCCTCTTTCTTCCTTGTTCACTGCTGCCACCTACTGGTGGTTCCAATGGAAGTGCATGGAAAATGTGTGGATTTTTTCTCCAAATCAAGTGGTTTGAAAACTGTGAATTTTCAATGGACCCGTGCAGGACAGTTATAAAATGTGAAAATTCATAGTTTTCCGTGGCATGTGGCAACTCTAAGTACTCAGTAACCCTTTTTGGAGATTATGGCTAACTCTAATTGTGTGGGTGAACTGACAGCACATACATTTAGGCTCCTCTGCAAAGCACTGTGCTAAACATATAATCTTGGGGTGGTATAGGGAAATCCTTTCCAACATCCTATTTAGTCCTATAAGTTTTCAGGCCAAAATAAGGCTAGTATGGATTGAGTTAGAAAAAATAGAGCACCAAACAGCTTCTTATGTTCCTTTTCAAAAAGAGGGGTTCAAATACAATGCTACAGCTTAGTGCCAGACACTTGCAGTAGGCACAAAATAACACATTTGAATGGTCCCTTTTAGAGATCATACCCAGTTAACCATTATTTAAGCAGAAAGCAAGTTTCTGATGCATTATGCAACCTGAGATAATTATGCATTATGTAACCTGAGGTGATCTCAACATCAAGAAGACAAAATATCTGGTTATAACCCAAACACCAACTCATGACAAGCTAATAGCAGGAACACAAGAAATCAAAAGAGTGGATAAAATTGTCTATTTTAGGTGAGTATGTTAAATGAAGATTGGGATCCCAAGGTAGAGATAAAATACAAATAGAAAAAGCAAGATCCACCTTTATAAAAATGTGACACTTGTTATGCAGTAGAGATCTAACTCTTTCTACAAAGATCCGAATAGTGAGATGTTACGTATTCCCAGTGTTGATGTATGGAGTCAAAGCTTGGACATTGACTAAAGCATCTGAAAAGAGAATCAAAGATTTTGAAATGTGGCTCTACAGACAGCTGCTAAGGATATCATGGGTTGATCATGTGACTAATGTAGAAGTATTGTGCCGGATGGATAAAGAACAAGAACTCTTTAAGATCACCATGCAAAGAAAGTTCCAATACATTGGCCATATTATGAGGAACAACATAAAGTATAGAATGCTCCAACTCGCTCTGCAAGGAAAGATCCCTGGGAAGAGAGGCCTTGGATGTAAATGAACTTCATCGCTGAAGAACCTGAGATGCTGGTGTGGCATGACCTCAGAAGAATTGTTCCAAGGCGTTAAGAACAGGAAGACTATGGCCATGATGATAGCTAATATCTGGAACACATATGGCAGCTGATGAAGAAGAGGTGATTACTTGTTCCCATGGAGATATGTATGGTAGGCAGAAATTCCACTTTCAAAAAGATACAAGAGTTCACACTGAAGGAATCCAGAGGAGGGCTAGTAGGTTTTTTTTGCAGTAGGGCATAACCTAAGATGTTTCTTCAACCGAATAACACAAACCCAATTCCAGCACATTAGGACATACTGGTTTTCTGTGGTGCAGCAGCAGAAACAACAAAAGTTGAGACCCAAAGTTTAAAAAGAGTTGTTCTACAGC